>SNQJ01S0070067.1:15980-30408 GCA_010110895.2 Picea sitchensis
ATCTGCTTTGAGAATAATTAAGTTTGTGTTATTTCGGAGGTTATTAATTGCTATTCGTTCTTCTTTGCTAATGTTGCTTTTAGGAGGTTTGGAATTACGGAGGATAACTCCACAGTCTTGTCTAGTTGGGTCCTTATCTTCATCTGCTAGGGTTTTAATACTATATTCAATGCAACATATAAGGTTATCAATCAGGATGGAGGAGGGAGAGATGGCGAAATTCATAACTTTATTCAGAGTGCTCAACTCGGAGTGGTTCAGCTCGTGTGAGGAGATGTTCACGACCTTCTTCGTGTCATTGCCGTTGTTAGCATTTTATTTTTGGCTGAGCAGTTTTTTCAGTTTCGATTCTTTCCTAGAGCTAGCTGTTCTGTTCGCGTTTTCAGCTTTTAGGGCTGCCAACACGTCTACTGTTCTCCACGCTTCCGAATCTAAGACGTGAGCTAGTTTTAAATGAAGTTTCAGTGTGGTTTTGGACAACAGGTCATGCGTGTACCTATTCTTCCTAATTTCACCTCTCACTATGGATTTTTCTAAGGCGTGGAATGTCATTCTGTTCCATTTGTTTCTTAACTTGTGTTGAATGCACGCGAATTTTGGTAGAACAATGTTATCTCTGCATTGTTTCAGGAAATCTAAGTGTGCTGCTCTTCTCTTTATTTTAACTTGGAGCTTTTCAAGTTCACAAACTTCATCCAGAATCTCCCTTCTCTACAGGGATGTAATCTGATCATTTAGGTTTCTATGGTGAGAGATTTGTGTAGAAATTGTCGGAAGAACCAGAATGTTTTTGATAGTTTGTCGACGTTTCGGATGCACAACAGGATCCATCTTTAGGATAGAAAAGCCTGAGGAAAAATAAGAGAGGAACCCTTAATATATAATGATGAGGAGGGTGGAAAACTAAGGTAGGCTAAGTGAAACCCTAGGTTTGAGGAGATTTTTCAAAAAAGTATTTAGTTAGTTAATGAATTAGGTGGTTCAATTTGATAACCAGATGGTGTTAATATTATTAATATTAATTTATAAGTTAATTATAAGTTAAATTTTTGGGTTAATAATATTAAAAAACTGTTACACCCTTAGAACAATGGAACGTCTAATAATAATAATAATAATAATAATAATAATATCAAAGGTGTAATAAAAACCCTAGGTTTGAGAAGACTCTTTCAAAAATGGTATTTAAAAGTGATGTAGTTAATTAATGAATTAAGTGGTTTAATTTTGATAATGGTGTTAATATTATTAAAATTATTTTTTATGTTAATTATAGCTTAAATTTAGGGTTAATAAAATTAATACTATTACACCCTCAAACATCTAATAATAATAATATTAATAAGGTAATAATTACTATTAAAGGTGTAAAAAACCTAGGTTTGAGAAGATTCTTCAAAAAAGGTATTTAATAGAGATTTAGTTAATTAATGAATTAAGTGGTTTAATTTGATAGTCAGATGGTGTTAACATTATTAATATTAATTTATATGTTAGTTATAGGTTAAATTTAGGGTTAATTATTAATATTAATTTATATGTTAGTTATAGGTTAAATAATTTAGGGTTAATTACACATATTAATTTATATGTTAGTTATAGGTTAAATTTCTAGGGTTAATAATATTAAGGGGATGCCTTTCCCGAATGAGCTGGATCCAACTTTCACTAATCTCAAGACCGTTGTCTCTGTTTAGGTTATTGGTATTTTTGATGATTTCGATTGCCTCTCTAGTTCGTCTTTTAAGGAGATGGTCTCTTTAGCTAAGATTTTGGTGTCCTCTAGGCGTATATGATGTTTAGTTGCGAGGGAGTGTTCGGCTAGTGCTGAGGTGCCAAAAGAACATCAATATTAATTATAATTATTAATGTTTGATTACTATTATATGGCGAAAGCATTATATTGATTATTTGATTAAGAAAGACATTAATATTTACTCAATTATTATAAAAAAACACATTATATTTATTATTTGATTCAGAAAGACATTAATATTTGATTACAATTATTATATTAAAACACATCATTATATCAAGAAAAAACATTATAATAATCACTTATTACAAAAAAATGTTAATATATAACATGAATAAATAGACAATATCATATGTTATATAAGAAAAAGACATCATGATTGCATTTATTGTTTCAATAAAAAACATATTATATATAAACAAAAAAATTATATAAGAAACTTTGAATATTTATTATATTAAGAAAAATATAAAAATCAATATTAATTATTTTGATTAAGAAACACAACATCAATATTATTTATTAATATTGTTTATTTTATTTCATCTATTATATCAAGAAAGACTTAACATTTTACATTTTAAACCAAATGTCTAAAAAAAATATATTAAGAAATACCACATTTTATATTTTGTTGAATTTGAGATATTTTATAAGTGTGAAAAGATATCTTTTGAAAAAAATCCATTATAAAAATTATTTTAGATGAAAAATTTTCTTTAAAATATAAAAGAAAATACATACAAAGAAAAACACAATCAAGAAATAATTCTCCTATCATCTCAGGAGACTAAAATGGTTGAAGAAAAAAACACTTTCCCCTAAAATATTCTTGTATGAACACTTTAGTTGTATGAATCTAATCCAATAAAAACAATACCACTACATTGATGAGAGTGACTTATAAAATGATTCAAGTTAAATATTTTACTACTATAAATCATAATTGATTTTAACCCATTCATTTGTTCTTTCTTAACAATTGTAAATTGCAACAACCAAAAGTATATATGATTATTCGGAAGGGATATTTATAAAATTTTAATATCATTAATTATTAATATTTTATTACATTAATTATTAATATGTTATCAAGATTTTATAGTTCAAGATCATATGTTATCAATGTCCTTAAAAAAAGTATGATTCTAAGTTTCATTCAATGTAATATATCACATCAGTTTGTATCGCATCAATTTGATGTGTCATTGTGACTCAGTTATTCTAAAGTCGTAATGTGACAAAAATTCAAATTTCTCAATGTGTTGAACACAGTAACATTGACATCTACCAAACATAGTAAAGTCACACTATCATGAACACACAACATTGCAATGTGATGAAAATATAGTTTTTCAATATGGAGAACTTAGTAAGGTCATAATGCGAACACAAGCACATTGAAATCTACAAAACATAGTGACATCGTAATCTGATGAAAATAGGCATGTCGTCACAATCTGATAGTAGCATCACAATGTGACAAATTTAAATACATGTCGCAGTGTGACGAACATAAACACACATAAGCTCAATTTGTCCCAAATCACTGGTCACAATATGGAAAAACATTTCCTCATGCCGTACGTGACACACATATCCAACGTCTTCACTAATCTCTAGGCCATTGTCTCTCTTTAGGTTATCGGGATTTTAATGATTTCAATTGCTCTATTTCGTCTTTTAAGGAGATGGTCTTTTTTAGCTAAGATTTTGGTGTCCTCTAGGCGTATGTGATGCTTTGTTGTGAGAGAGTGTTTGGCTAGTGTTGAGGTGTGAGTTTGTTCATTCTTGATGTCAACGCTGTGCTCTTTAATCCCAAAAGGTTGAAGATGAGCGTTTGTTTCTCCTATGTAGCATTTGCCACAAGAACATTATATTCTATAAACTCCTTTGAAATTATGTTGGTCAAGCTTGTCCTTAACAGGTCTCATTTTCTGTTTGATGGCATTAAGTGGTCTGAATGAGGTCTTTATCTCCCTTCTTGTTTAGGACTTTTGTGATTTTATCAGTGACTACTTGGATGTAAGGGAGGTAGGCGGTGAGGCTAGGGGTTTGGTTGTTTCTCTGTTGAGGTTTGTTATTTTCTTTTCTTTTTCTAGGGCTTTCTTCATTGCCTCAATCTCTTTTTCTTTGTAACCTATGTTTTTGAAGACTTTGTGAAAGTGATTTTTCTCTTTTTCTAGGAGTTCTTTATCTGAAATCCTTATAGCTCTAGTGGATAAGGTGTTAAGAATTCCTAATTTTTGGTTGGGGTGATGATGGCAACTGGCGTGAAGGTAGTTTTCAATGTGGGTCTTTTTTCTGTAAACCGAATGTCCTAATTTACCATCTTATTTTCTGTTTATTAGTATGTCAAGGAAAGGGATGGTATTATTTTCTTCATGTTCCATTGTGAATTTTATGCGTCTTTTGGATAAAATTGTTGATGCGTGATGGAAGAATCTGTCTAGTTCTTCTTTCCCATGTGGCCAAAGTACAATGGTATCATCAAGGTAACGCTTCCATCTTAATGGTTTCAAGGGATAAGAATCTAAGGCTTTCTTCTCAAAAGCTTCCATGTAAATGTTGGCAATGATGGGGGAAAGCGAAGAGCCCATGGCCATGCCACTAGTTTGTTCATATATATAGAATTCACCTTGATAGCTAAAGGATGTGGAGCGAAGACAAACCTCAGCTAGTTTCATTGTTACGGGATCAACTACCTCTCTTGACAAGTAGGATGGCCCCATTAAGAGGGATCTTAGTGAAAAGAGAGACAACGCCAAAGCTTATGAGGGTGTCATTAGGTTTCATTTTCTCATTTTTAATAGTGTTAATGAAGTCGTTTGAGTCTTTATGAAGGAGTCGGTGTGACATACTAAGGGGCCTAAAATTTTAGCAACATATTTGGCAAACTCATAGGTGGGTGATCCTATCATATTAACTATAGTTCTGAGAGGAATTCCTTCTTTGTGGATTTTCGGTAGGCCATAAATTATCGGGGTGATCTCATTGGTGGGAATCAATCTCTTTTTCGTCTTCTCATCTAGGTTGGAGTTGTTGATGGATTTTTACTTCTTTTATTATCTTTTTTATGGGGTTCTTCGGAATCTTAATGTAACTACCAAACGATAGGTGTTCATTCATTTTGGTGATGTAGTCTCCTTTATTCATGATGACCGGTGCCACCCTTATCTTCTTTGAGAATAATTAAGTTTGTGTTATTTCGGAGGTTGTTAATTGCTATCTGTTCTTCTTTGCTAATGTTGCTTTTAGGAGGTTTGGAATTACGGAGGATAACTGCACAGTCTTGTCTAATTGGTTCCTTATCTTCATCTGCTAGGGTTTTAATACTATCTTCATGCAACAAATAAGGTTATCAAACAGAATGGAGGAGGGAGAGATGGCGAAATTCATAACTTTATTCAGAACGCTCAACTCGGAGTGGTCCAGCTCGTGTGAGGAGATGTTCACGACCTTCTTCATGTCATTGTCGTTATTAGCATTTTATTTTTGGGTGAGTAGCTGTTTAAGTTTCGATTCTTGGCTAGACCGAGTTGTTCTGTTCGCTTTTTCAGCTTTTAGGGCTGCCAACACGTCTACTGTTCTCCACACTTCCGAATCTAAGACGTGAGCCAATTTTAAATGAAGTTTCAGCGCGGTTTTGGACAGCAGGTCGAGCATGTACCTATTCTTCCTAATTTCGCCTCTCACTATGGATTTTTCTAAGGCATGGAATGCCATTCTATTCCAATTGTTTCTTAACTTACGTTGAATGCACGCGAATTTTGGTAGAACAATGTTATCTCTGCATTGTTTCAGGAAATCTAAGTCTGTTTCTCTTCTCTTTATTTTAACTTGGAGTTTTTCAAGTTCACAAACTTCATCCAGAATCTCCCTTCCATATAGGGACGTAATCTAATCATTTAGGTTTCTATGGTGAAAGATTTGTGTAGAAATTGTTGGAAGAACCACAATGTTTTTGATAGTTTGTCCATGTTTCAGATCCAAATCAAGATCCATCTTCAGGATAGAAAATCCTGAGGAAAAATAAGAGAGGAACCCTTAATATATAATGATGAGGAGGGTGGAAACCTAAGGTCGGCTAAGTGAAACCCCAGGTTTGAGGAGATTTTCAAAAAAGTATTTAGTTAATTAATGAATTAGGTGGTTCAATTTGATAAACTAGATGGTGTTACTATTAATATTAATTTATAGTTAATTATAGGTTAAATTTTGGTTAATAATACAAAAAATTGTTACACCCTTAGAACTCTCCTCTCGAACGCCTTAATAATAATAATAATAATATCAAAGGTGTAATAAAAACCCTAGGTTTGAGAAGACTTTTCAAAATAGGCATTTAAAATTGATGTAGTTAATTAAATGAATTAAGTGGTTTAATTTTGATAATTGTGTTAATATTATTAAAATTACTTTTTATGTTATTTATAGGTTAAATTTAGGGTTAATAAAATTAATACTATTACAACCTCAAACATCTAATAATAATAATATTAATTACTAATAAAGGTGTAAAAAACTTAGGTTTGAGAAGATTTTTCAAAAAAGGTATTTAATAGAGATTTAATTAATTAATGAATTAAGTGGTTTAATTTGATAGTCAGATGGTGTTAACATTACACATAATTTATATGTTGTCCATAGGTTAAATTTAGGGTTAATTATTAATATTAATTTTATATGTTAGTTATAGGTTAAATTTAGGGTTAATAATATTAATACTAAAGTTTTCTTCCTAATGAGCCGGGATCCAACTTTCACTAATCTCTAGGCCATTGTCTCTCATTTAGGTTATTGGGATTTTGATGATTTCGATTACTTCTCTAATTCATCTTTTGAGGAGATGGTCTTCTTTGGCTAAGATTTTGGTGTCCTCTAGGTGTATATGATGTTTAGTAGAAGTTGTGAGAGAGTGTTCGCTAGGCAGTTGAGGGTGCTAAAAAAAAAAAATCAATATTAATTATAATTATTAATAAAAAAAAAAAAAAAAAAAAAAAAAAACATTATATTTATTATTTGATTAAGAAAGACATTAATATTTGATTTCAATTATTATATAAAAACACATTTATTTATTATTTGATTAGGAAAGACATTAATATTTGATTACAATTATTATATTAAAAACACATTATTATATCAAGAAAAAACATTATAATAATCACTTATTACAAAAATACAATATATAACATGAATAAATAGACAATATCATATGTTATATAAGAAAAAGACATCATGATTGCATTTATTGTTTCAATAAAAAACATATTATATATAAAACAAAAAATCATATAAGAAACTTTGAATACATTTATTATATATTAAGAAAATATAAAATCAATATTAATTATTTGATTAAGAAAAGCACAATATCAATATTATTTATTAATATTGTTTATTTTATTTCATCTATTATATCAAGAAAGACTTAACATTTTTACATTTTAAACCAAAATGTCTAATAAAAATATATTAAGAAATACCACATTTTTATATTTTTGTTGAATTTTAAATATTTTATATTTCTGGAAAGATATAAATATCTTTTTGAAAGATTCCATTATAAAAATTTTATTTTAGATGAAAAATTTATTTCATTAAAAAAAATAAAAAGTAAATAATACATACAAAGAAAACACAATCACATGAAATAATTTGTCATCTTTGTGATACTAAAATGGTTGAAGAAAAAAACACTTTCCCCTAAAATGTCCTTCTATGAACACTTTAGTTGTATGAATATAATCCAAGAAAAACAATACCACTACATTGATGAGAGTAACTCATAAAATGATTCAAGTTAAATATTTTACTACTATAAATCATAATTGATTTTAACTCATTCATTTGTGCTTTCTTAACAATTGTAAATTGCAACAACCAAAAGTATATATGATTATTCGGAAGGGATAGATTTCTTATAAAAAAATTAATATCAATATTAATTATTAATATTTTATTACATTAATTATTAATATGTTATCAAGATTTTATAGTTCAAGATCATATGTTATGAATGTCCTTAAAAAAAGTATGATTCTAAGTTTCATTCAATGTAATATATCGCATCAATTTGATGTGTCATTGTGACTCAGTTATTGTAAAGTCGTAATGTGACAAAAAATTCCAAATTTCGCAATGTGTTGAACACAGTAACATTGACATCTACCAAACATAGCAAAGTCACACTCTCATGAACACACAACATTGCAATGTGATGAAAATATAGTTTTGCAATATGGAGAACATAGTAAGGTCATAATGTTATGAACATAGTAACATTGAAATCTACAAAACTTAGTGACATCGCAATATGATGAAAATAGGAATGTCGTCGCAATGTGGATAGTAGCATCACAATGTGACAAATTTAAATACATGTCGCAATGTGACGAACATAAACACATGTCTCAATGTGTCCCACATCACCCTGTCGTCAAAATATGGAAAACATTTCCTCACGTTGCAATGTGACACACATATCCCGACGTCACAATGTGATACACATATGCAACTTTCACTAATCTCTAAGCCGTTGTCTCTATTTAGGTTATCGGGATTTTTGATGATTTCAATTGCTTCTGTAATTCATCTTTTAAGGAGATGGTCTTCTTTAGCTAAGATTTTGGTGTCCTCTAGGCGTATATGATGTTTAGTTGTGAGAGAGTATTCCGCTAGTGTTGAGGTGCGAGTTCGTTCATTCTTGATGTCAGCGCTGTGCTCTTTAATATTGGTGTTCAAAGAGCGGTCTGTTTCTCCAATGTAGCATTTGCCACAAGAACATACTATTCTGTAAACTCCTTTGAAATTATGTTGGTCAAGCTTGTCCTTAACCGATCTAATTTTCTGTTTGATGGTATTAAGTGGTCTGAATGAGGTCTTAATCTCCTTCTTGTTTAGGACTTTTGCGATTTTATCAATGACTCCTTGGATGTAAGGGAGGTAGGCGGTGAGGTTCTGGGTTTGGTTGTTTCTCTGTTGAGGTTTGTTACTTTTTTTTTCTTTTTCTTTTTCTTTTTCTAGGGATTTCTTTATTGCGTTCTCAATCTCTTTTTCTTTGTAACCTATGTCTTTGAAGACTTTGTGAAGGTGATTTTTCTCTTGTTCTAGGTGTTCTTTATCTGAAATCCTTATGGCTCTAGTGGATAAGGTGTTAAGAATTCCTAATTTTTGGTTGGGGTGATGATAGGAACTAGCGTGAAGGTAGTTTTCGGTATGGGTCTTTTTTCTGTAAACTGAATGTCCTAATTTACCATATTCTTTTCTGTTTATTAGTATGTCAAGGAAAGGGATGGTATTATTTTCTTCACGTTCCATTGTGAATTTTCTGTCTTTGAATAAATTGTTGATGTGATGGAAGAACTTATTTATATCTTCTTCCCCATGTGGCCAAAGTACATTAGTATCATCAACGTAACGTTTCCATCTTAATGGTTTCAGGGCATAGGAATCTATGGCTTTCTTCTCAAAGCTTTCCATGTAAAGGTTGGCAACGATGGGGGAAAGCAGAGAGCCCATGGCCATGCCACTAGTTTGTTCATAGAATTCACCTTGATAGCTAAAGAATGTGGAGCGAAGACAAACCTGAGCTAGTTTCACTGTTACTGGATCAGCTACCTCTTTGACAAGTAGGATGGCCTCATTAAGAGGGATCTTAGTGAAAAGAGAGACAACGTCAAATCTTATGAGGGTGTCATTAGGTTTCATTTTCTCATTTTTAATAGTGTTAATGAAGTCGTTTGAGTCTTTTATGAAGGAGTCGGTGTGACCTACTAAGGGGCAAAGAATTTTAGCAACACATTTGGCAAGCTCATAGGTGGGTGATCCTATCGTATTGACTATCGGTTTGAGAGGGATTCCTTCCTTATGGATTTTTGGTAGGCCATAAATTCTCGGGGTGATGTCATTGGTGGGAATTAGTCTCTTTTTCATCTTCTTGTCTAAGTTGGAGTTATTGATGGATTTCTTAACTTCTTTTATTATCTTTTTAATGGGGTTCTTCAGAATCTTAATGTAACTACCACACGATAGGTGTTCATTCATTTTGGTGATGTAGTCTTCTTTATTCATGATGACCGTGGTGCCACTCTTATCTGCTTTGAGAATAATTAAGTTTGTGTTATTTTGTAGGTTATTAATTGCTATTCCTTCTTCTTTGCTAATGTTGCTTTTAGGAGGTTTGGAATTACGGAGGATAACTGCATAGTCTTGTATAATTGGGTCCTTATCTTCATCTGCTAGGGTTTTAATACTATCTTCAATGCAACATATAAGGTTATCAATTGGGATGGAGGAGGGAGAGATGGCGAAATTCATACCTTTATTCATAACGCTCAACTCGGAGTGGATCATCTCGTGTGAGGAGATGTTCACGACCTTCTTCGTGTCATTGCTGTTGTTAGCATTTTATTTCTGGCTGAGTAGTTGTTTAAGTTTCGATTCTTGCCTAGAGCGAGTTGTTCTGTTCGCGTTTTCAGCTTTTAGTGCTGCCAAAACGTCTACTGTTCTCCATGCTTCCGAATCTAAGACGTGAGCCAGTTTTAAATGAAGTTTCAGCGCGGTTTTGGACAGCAGGTCAAGCGTGTACCTATTCTTCCTAATTTCGCCTCTCACTATGGATTTTTCTAAGGCGTGGAATGTCATTCTGTTCCATTTGTTTCTTAACTTATGTTGAATGCACGCGAATTTTTGTAGAACACTGTTATCTCTGATTTGTTTCAGGAAATCTAAGTATGTTGCTCTTCTCTTTATTTTAACTCGGAGCTTTTCAAGTTTACAAACTTCATCTAGAATCTCCCTTCCGTACAGGGACGTAATCTGATCATTTAGGTTTCTATCGTGAGAGATTTGTGTAGAAATTGTCGGAAGAACGACAATGTTTTTGATAGTTTGTCGAGGTTTCAGATCCACAACAGGATCCATCTTCACGACAGAAAAGCCTGAGGAAAAATAAGAGAGGAACCCTTAATAAATAATGATGAGGAGGGTGGAAAACTAAGGTAGGCTAAGTGAAACCCTAGGTTTGAGGAGATTTTTCAAAAAAGTATTTAGTTAATTAATGAATTAGGTGGTTCAATTTGATAATCATATGGTGTTAACATTATTAATATTAATTTATAAGTTAATTATAGGTTAAATTTTTGGGTTAATAATATTAAAAAACTGTTACACCCTTAGAACTCCGGAACGTCTAATAATAATAATAATAATAATAATAATATTAAAGGTGTAATAAAAACCCTAGGTTTGAGAAGACTTTTTCAAAAAAGGTATTTAAAGGTGATGTAGTTAATTAATGAATTAAGTGGTTTAATTTTGATAATGGTGTTAATATTATTAAAATTAATTTTTATGTTAATTATAGGTTAAATTTAGGGTTAATAAAATTAATACTATTACACCCTCAAACATCTAATACTAATAATATTAATAAGGTAATAATTACTATTAAAGGTGTAAAAAACCTAGGTTTGAGAAGATTTTTCAAAAAAGGTATTTAATAGAGATTTAGTTAATTAATGAATTAAGTGGTTTAATTTGATAGTCACATGGTGTTAACATTATTAATATTAATTTATATGTTAGTTATAGGTTAAATTTAGGGTTAATTATTAATATTAATTTATATGTTAGTTATAGGTTAAATTTAGGGTTAATAATATTAGCGATAAAGTTTTCTTTCTCGAATGAGCGGGATCCAACTTTCACTAATCTCTAGGCCATTGTCTCTATTTAGGTTATCGAGATTTTTGATGATTTCGATTGCTTCTCTAATTCGTCTTTTAAGGAGATGGTCTTCTTTAGCTAAGATTTTGGTGTCCTCTAGGCGTATATGATGTTTAGTTGTGAGAGAGTATTCGACTAGTGCTGAGGTGTGAGTTCGTTCATTCTTGATGTCAGCGCTGTGCTCTTTAATCTTGGTGTTGAAAGAGCGGCTTGTTTCTCCAATGTAGCATTTGATACAAGAACATTCTATTCTGTAAACTCCTTTGAAATTATGTTGGTCAAGCTTGTCCTTAATCGATCTCATTTTCTGTTTGATGGTATTAAGTGGTTTGAATGAGGTCTTAATCTCCTTCTTGTTTAGGACTTTTGCGATTTTATCAGTGACTCCTTGGATGTAAGTGTGGTAGGCGGTGAGGTTCGGGGTTTGGTTGTTTCTCTGTTGAGGTTTGTTATTTTCTTTTTCTTTTTCTAGGGCTTTCTTTATTGCATTCTCAATCTCTTTTTCTTTGTAACCTATGTTTTTGAAGACTTTATGAAGGTGATTTTTCTCGTGTTCTAGGTGTTCTTTATCTGAAATCCTTATGGCTCTAGTGGATAAGGTGTTAAGAATTCCTAATTTTTGGTTGGGGTGATGATGGGAACTCGCGTGAAGGTAGTTTTCAGTATGGGTCTTTTTTCTGTAAACTGAATGTCCTAATTTACCATCTTGTTTTCTGTTTATTAGTATGTCAAGGAAAGGGATGGTATTATTTTCTTGACGTTCCATTATGAATTTTATGTCTTTGGATAAATTGTTGATGTGATGGAAGAACTTATTTAGCTCTTCTTCTCCATGTGGCCAGAGTACATTAGTATCATCAATGTAACGTTTCCATCTTAATGGTTTCAGGGGATAAGAATCTATGACTTTCTTCTCAAATCTTTCCATGTAAAGGTTGGAAACGATGGGGGAAAGCAGAGATCCCATGGCCATGCCACTAGTTTGTTCATAGAATTCACCTTGATAGCTAAAGAATGTGGAGCGAAGACAAACCTTAGCTAGTTTCACTATTACTGGATCAGCTACCTCTTTGACAAGTAGGATGGCCTCATTAAGAGGGATCTTAGTGAAAAGAGAGACAACGCCAAAGCTTATGAGGGTGTCATTAGGTTTCATTTTCTCATTTTTAATAGTGTTAATGAAGTCGTTTGAGTCTTTTATGAAGGAGTCGGTGTGACCTACTAAGGGGCCTAGAATTTTAGCAACATATTTGGCAAGCTCATAGGTGGGTGATCCTATCGTATTGACTATCGATCTGAGAGGGATTCCTTCCTTATGGATTTTTGGTAGGCCATAAATTCTCGGGGTGATCTCATTGGTGGGAAGCATTCTCTTTTTCGTCTTCTCGTCTAAGTTGGAGTTATTGATGGATTTCTTAACTTCTTTTATTATCTTTGTAATGGGGTTCTTCGGAATCTTAATGTAACTACCACATGATAGGTGTTCATTCATTTTGGTGATGTAGTCTTCTTTATTCATGATGACCGTGGAACCACCCTTATCTGCTTTGAGAATAGTTAAGTTTGTGTTATTTTGAAGGTTATTAATTGCTATTCGTTCTTCTTTGCTAATGTTTCTTTTAGGAGGTTTGGAATTACGGAGGATAACTGCACAGTCTTGTCTACTTGGGTCCTTATCTTCATCTGCTAGGGTTTTAATACTATCTTCAATGCAACATATAAGGTTATCAATTGGGATGGAGGAGGGAGAGATGGTGAAATTCATACCTTTATTCAGAACGCTCAACTCGGAGTGGTTCAGCTCGCGTGAGGATATGTTCACGACCTTCTTCGCATCATTACCGTTGTTAGCATTTTATTTTTGGCTGAGTAGTTGTTTAAGTTTTGATTCTTGCCTAGAGCGAGCTGTTCTGTTCGTGTTTTCAGCTTTGAGGGCTGCCAACACGTCTACTGTTCTCCACGCGTCCGAATCTAAGACGTGAGCTAGTTTTAAATGAAGTTTTAGCGCAGTTTTGGACAACAGGTTGAGCGTTTACCTATTCTTCCTAATTTCGCCTCTTAGTATGGTTTTTCTAACGTGTGGAATGTCGTTCTGTTCCATTTGTTTCTTAACTTATGTTGAATGCACGTGATTTTTGGTAGAACACTATTATCTCTGCATTGTTTCAAGAAATCTAAGTCTGTTGCTCTTCTCTTTATTTTAACTTGGAGTTTTTCAAGTTCACAAACTTCATCCAGAATCTCCCTTCCGTACAAGGACGTAATGTGATCATTTAGGTTTCTATGGTGAGAGATTTGTGTAGAAATTGTCGGAAGAACCACAATGTTTTTGATAGTTTGTCGACGTTTCAGATCCACAACAGGATCCATCTTCAGGACAGAAAAGCCTAAGGAAAAATAAGAGAGGAGCCCTTAATAAATAATGGTGAGGAGGGTGGAAAACTAAGGTAGGCTAAGTGAAACCCTAGGTTTGAGGAGATTTTTCAAAAAAGTATTTAGTTAATTAATGAATTAGGTGGTTCAATTTGATAACCATATGGTGTTAATATTATTAATATTAATTTATACTTGTTAATTATAGGTTAAATTTTTGGGTTAATAATATTAAAAAACTGTTACACCCTTAGAACTCTGGAACGTCTAATAATAATATTAAAGGTGTAATAAAAACCCTAGGTTTGAGAAGACTTTTTCAAAAAAGGTATTTAAAAGTGATGTAGTTAATTAATGAATTAAGTGGTTTAATTTTGATAATGGTGTTAATATTATTAAAATTAATTTTTATGTTTATTATAGGTTAAATTTAGGGTTAATAAAATTAATACTATTACACCCTCAAACATCTAATAATAATAATATTAATAAGGTAATAATTACTATTAAAGGTGTAAAAAACCTAGGTTTGAGAAGATTTTTCAAAAAAGTTATTTAATAGAGATT
>SNQJ01S0070067.1:30418-43793 GCA_010110895.2 Picea sitchensis
TTGTTTATTTTATTTCATCTATTATATCAAGAAAGACTTAACATTTTACATTTTAAACCAAATGTCTAATAAAAATATATTAAGAAATACCACATTTTATATTTTTGTTGAATTTGAGATATTTTATAAGTGTGAAAAGATATTTTTTGAAAGATTTCATTATAAAAAAAAATATTTTAGATGAAAAAATTCTTTTAAAATATAAAAAGAAAATAATACATACAAAGAAAACACAATCACATGAAATAATTTGTCATCTTTGTGACACTAAAATGGTTGAAGAAAAAAACACTTTCCCCTAAAATGTCCTTCTATGAACACTTTAGTTGTATGAATATAATCCAAGAAAAACAATACCACTACATTTATGAGAGTGTCTCATAAAATGATTCAAGTTAAATATTTTACTACTATAAATCATAATTGATTTTAACTCATTCATTTGTGCTTTCTTAACAATTGTAAATTGCAACAACCAAAAGTATATATGCTTATTCGGAAGGGATAGATTTCTTATAAAAAATTTAATATCAATATTAATTATTAATATTTTATTACATTAATTATTAATATGTTATCAAGATTTTATAGTTCAAGATCATATGTTATGAATGTCCTTAAAAAAAGTATGATTCTAAGTTTCATTCAATGTAATATATCGCATCAGTTTGTATCGCATCAATTTGATGTGTCATTGTGACTCAGTTATTGTAAAGTCGTGATGTGACAAAAAATTCCGAATTTCGCAATGTGTTGAACACAGTAACATTGACATCTACCAAACATAGTAAAGTCACACTATCATGAACACACAACATTGCAATGTGATGAAAATATAGTTTTGCAATATGGAGAACATAGTAGGGTCATAATGTTATGAACATAGTAACATTGAAATCTAGAAAACATAGTGACATCACAATCTGATGAAAATAGGCATGTCGTCACAATGTGGATAGTAGCATCACAATGTGACAAATTTAAATACATGTTGCAATGTGACGAACATAAACACACATCTCAATGTGTCCCACATCACCCTGTCGTCACAATATGGAAAACATTTCCTCACGTTGCAATGTGACACACATATCATGACGTCGCAATGTGACAAACACTTCCAAACATCGTAATGTGTGGAACATAGTAAAATTGAAATCTATCAAACATTTTAATTTCGCATTGTGATGAACATATATGGACGTCGTAATGTGACAAACATTTTCAAACATCGCAATGTGTCGAACAAATTAACTTTTCAATCTACCAAACATATTAACGTCACAGTGTGATGAACATATAACATTGCAATGTGATGAATATATTAAATTTGCAATTTCTGTCGAACATAGTAACATTGCAATCTACCAAACTTAGTAATGTCACAATGTGCTGAACATATAACATTGCAATGTGATGAATATATTAAATTTTCATTTTGTCGAACATAGTAACATTGCAATCTACCAAACATAGTAATGTTGCAATGTGACGAATATAGGCATGTCATTGTAGTGTGGATAGTAACGTCACAATATTACAGACATAAACATAGGTTGCAATGAGTCCCACATCACGTTGTCATTGCAATATGATGAACATTTCATTGCATTGCACTGTGATGTACATATCCTAATGTGAGAATGTGAAGAACACTTCCAAACGTCGCAATGTGATGAAGATATATAGATATCATAATGTGACACACATTTCCAAATGTTGCAATGTATCGAACATATATGGATGTGGATAGGCATGTCGTCGCATTGTGATGAACATTTGTTGATGTTGCATTGTGATGTACTTATTGCAAAGTCGCAATGTGACAAAAACTTTGAAATTTCGCAATGTGTTGAACATAGTAACGTTGAAATCTACCAAACATAGTAAAGTCTCAATGTGACGAACACATAACATTGCAATGTGATGAAAGTGTAGTGTTTCAATATTATGAACACAATAACGTCACAATGTTATGAACATAGTAACATTGCAATCTACGAAACATAGTGACGTCACAATCTGGCAAAAATAGGCATGTCGTCGCAATGTGGATAGTAGCATCACAATGTGACAAACATTAATACATGTCACAATGTGAAGAACATAAATACATGTTGCAATGTGCCCCACATCACCCTTTTGTCGCAATATGGAAAACATTTCCTCACGTTGCAATGTGACACACATATCCTCACGTCGCAATGTGACAAACACTTCCAAACATCACAGTGTGTCGAACATAGTAAACTTGCAATCTACCAAACATCATAATGTCGCATTGTGACGAACATATATCGACGTCGCAATGTGACAAACATTTCCAAACATTGTAGTGTGTCAAACATTGTAAATTTGTCATCTACCATGCATAGTAACATCACAATGTGACGAACATATACAAACGCCTCAATGTGACAAACATTTCCAAACATTGTAATGTGTTGAACATAGTAACAATGAAATCTACCAAACTTAGTAATATCACAATGCAATGAACATATATGCATGTCACATTCTGAGGAACATATACGCATGTCACAATGTGACATTCAATTATGAACATCACAATCGAATGAACATAAATTAGCATTGTAATGGGACAAATGCAATGTGATAGACATTTCCAAATGTTACAATCGGACAAAGACAACCTATTGTCACAATTTGATGTACACAACCCAATGTGTTGATGTAACGAACATTTTCCGATGTCGCAATGTGACAAACATAACCCACTATCGAACTATGACAGACCTATTCCAATGCCATATCGTGAAAAACATAAACCTTCGTCGTAATTTGATGACCATAACCTTACGATGTCAAGTGACAAACAAAATCTAATGTCACAATGTGATGAACAAAACCTTACGTTGACATGTGATGAACAAAATCTGATTTCACAATGTGATGAACAAAAACGAATGTTCGCATGTGACGAACAAAACATGATGTCGCAATTTGATGAACAAAGTATGATAAAAATTCCAATGGAGTAGTGCCATAGTAAACTACGGTGAACATAATCAACATGGCCCACCATAATGAGATCCACATGGTGAACGAAGGTCATCCATGGGCATGTTCTACCAAAGTACACCATGGTCATGCTCAACCATACCCAACCATAGTCATTTTCAATTAACGTATTATTGTATTAATACTTAAATAATATTTTATTAATATATTAGTACTTTAGTATTTAGTAATGTATTTATTAAAAATGTATTAATTTAATAATTAATCAAATTAATACATTACAATATACATGAATGTCATTCATAGTCATGGCTATAAGAAATTATGATGATGGTCCACCATCATCAACCAAAATCATTTTCAATAAATGTATTAACGTATTAATACTTTAATAATATTTTTGTTAATGTTTTATTATTTTAATAATGTATTATTAATGTATTAATTTATTTTTGTATTATTACTTTAATAATGTATTAGTTAAAAATACATTAATGTATTAATTGATTCATACATTACATTATTATTGTATTAATATTTAATATGCTACATTATGCATAATGCATTAATACTTTAATTTATATATTACAACAATGTAATAATGTATTGTTAATGTATTAATAGTTTATCATGTTACATTATACATTAATGTAATAATGTATTACTTTGATAGTGTATCAACACTTTTGGAATCTATTTTTTAATGTATTTAATGTATTCATTAATATATTTAATTTATTAATTTATTAGTGTATTGTTACCTTATCAATATATTAATTAATTAATTAATGCATGACATTATTAATCTATTAATCATTTAATATGTTATATTAGAGGCTAATATAAATTAATAATTTAATTTATAAATATTTATTATATATTATATTCATGTTACATTACACACATCAATGTATCAGTACTTTAATATATTAATATATTACACATTAATGTGTTATAAATTAATTTATTAATGTATAATATTAATTTATAATACATTAATCTATTATAGTTTAAAATATTAATGTATTAAACTTTAGTAATGTATTTATTAAGAAATTAATATTTATTTTTGTATTAAGATATTTATATATTAAAGTATTAATATTTTAATAAAGTATTTAATAATTTATTAATAGATTACATTATTGATGTATTATTACTTTAATGTTTTAGTAATGTATTTATTAAGAAATTTATATTTATTTTTGTATTAAGATATTTATATATTAAAGTATTAATATTTTAATAAAGTATTTAATAATTTATTAATAGATTAATAGATTACATTATTGATGTATTATTACTTTAATGTGTTATATTATACATGAATGTATTAATACTTTATTAATACATTCAAATACATTAAATATATATATGACTACATTATTACTATATTAATAATGTATTACTTTATTAATGTATTAATAATTTAGCAATATAATAATGTATAAATTGATTAATATATTACATTATTAATCTATCAATCAATAGATTAATTTAGACATTACAATAATATATTATTATATTAGTTATCTTACATTATATTATTAATATATAAGTCAATGTATACTTTAAGGTATTAATACATTATTAATGCATTATTATTTTAATATGTTACATTATACATTAATATATTAGTAGTTTACTTTATACATTACAACATTGTAATAATGTATTATTAAATACATTAAGATTAAAATCTAATACTTTTATTAATTCATTTAATGTATTATTAATGCATTAATTAATTAATACATTAATATAACACATTAATAATTACATTAAATTATTTATTATATATTGTATTAATATAATAATTAGTAATACATTAAACATATATTAATGATATTTTCCAAATCATGTCTATCATAAATTAGCAACAACTATTTTATAACATTCTTTTCTTTTCAAATTGAGACCCTATCAATTTATATCAAACTACTTTTAACACATCACTTACATCTATTTTTATTTTATGTGTTAATTTATATTACATATTATATTAGATGTATATGTTTAATATGGGTGAAATATAGCTTGTCAAATACGACAAGTAACATTAAAGATAACTTGTCAAATAGGGCAAGTGACATTAAAGATAACTTGTCAAATACAGTATGTTTAATATATATATATATGTTTTATGTTGTCATTGGCACATATTAAATCATATTTATATACATTCATCAAAAGTATGACAATTTAATATTTTAACGCATGACAATTCATTTAGAAAATGATCACGAGTACGTCTCAGCACGCACATTAAATACAGCGATTATTACATATCAAACAAATCCTTCTCCGCAAATATCACAATTCTCCACAAATATCACAGTGTCGGTAATAAAAAATAGACAGTGATCCAAAAGAAAAAGAAGAATCATTATTGAAATCTATTAGTATAAGAATGTGAAATATTAATTATGGATTAACCGAGCTATCTAATTTTTCATGAGAAAGAATAGAAATTTTGTTCAAAGCATTTGGTTTGTAAAAGACATAATATAATTTAATGAAATAAATGTGGTAATTTTTATTTTTATTATTTAAATTGCATTTTATATATATATATATAAATAAATTCATATTCTTAAAATTAAGCTTATTCAAATTATACAGACTTATTAAATAAAATGTAGATTTCAGTTCAAAAAAAATTATTCACCGATAAAAACTCAAAAATATAGAACATTTAAACTACGCGTTAATTAACTCCTATTCCAACCATTTTTCGGAAATTTTATAACCTAATGTTCTTAATTTTCTGTACAAAAAGATGGTCTGGACCGCCCAGGAATTCCGTCCCTCTTTTGCATTTTAGTTTTGTCATTCGCACCCAATCCTTATCTTGTAATACCTGTAGCAACCAAAGTAGTTCATTAATCAGCCAGTAGCCCTGGGACGTCGTGGTTGAGAATCCAACAATCAGATGGCTCGCAATCCGGAAGTTTTGCATGCTCTTGTGTTTCCATACCCAGCGCAGGGTCACGTAACTCCCATGATGCAGTTCGCTAAGAAGCTTGCTTCCAAAGGTGTTATAGTCACCTTCCTTACCACGCACCACACACACAGGCAGATCACTAAAGCTCAGACTCACAGTGCTGAACAAGACGATCCTATTGAGCAGGAGGCCCGTAATCTTGGTCTTGATATTCGCTCTGCTCAAATCTAGGATGGATTACCTCTGGATTTCGATCGGTCCGCCAGATTCAACGATTTTATGAGCTCTGTGGATAACATGGGAGGAGAATTGGAACAGTTTCTTCACAATCTCAACAAGACAGGGCCTCCCATATTGTGTGTCATATCAGATACCTTTCTGGTCATTTGAAATCACAAAGAAATTCGCTATTCCCTGGATCTCGTTTTGGAAACAGCCCACGTTTCTTTATTCAATCTTCTATCACGCACATCTGCTGGAGGATCTCCGTTACTCTATTTCTGAAGACGGTAAAAGTTTCTGCTTATGGTTAAAGATTTTGGAAATTCTACTTATAGAAACTTACCGATATATTTGTTCCAGACTCATCTAACTATCTGAGCGTTGTTTTCTTTTCTTTTTTAATTTTAATTATCATCAATAGCTGATGAGAACAGCATTTCGATTGATTATATTCCCGGCGTCCCAACCTTAGAAACCAGAGATCTTCCGACCTTCCTTCGCGAGACAGACGCCGAGTCACGGTACATACTTGATCTGTACCTTAAGTCCTTTCAGTTAAGTCGCGAAGCAGATTGGGTTCTCGGTAATTCTTTTGACGATCTCGAAAGCCAGGCTGTGAATTTAAAACCTCCGGTTTTACAAGTTGGTCCGCTGCTTCCATCGGGTGTTTTGAACGGTGAACATCCCGGGGACCTAAGTGTTGGAACGAGCATTTGGACACAATATGACTCTTCTGAGTGGCTGGATGCAAAGCCTAATGGTTCGGTTATATACGTTTCCTTTGGGAGTGTGGTTCATGTGACTAAAGCTCAGCTGGAAGAAATAGCAATGGGTCTCAAGGACAGCGGACAGTTCTTCCTCTGGGTTCTTCGTCCGGACATAGTCTCTTCGACAGTCTCAGACTGCTTACCCGACGGTTTCCTGGATGAGATCAAAAGGCAGGGGCTCGTTGTTCCATGGTGCAATCAGCTGCAAGTGTTATCCCATCCGTCCGTTGCGGGATTCATTACTCACTGCGGATGGAACTCAATGCTTGAAAGCATAGCTCTTGGAGTTCCCATGGTAGGCTTTCCATTTTGGGCGGATCAATTCACCAACAGCAAGCTGATGGCCGATGAATGGAAAATTGGATACGGATTGAGCGGAGGAGGTCAGGCGGGAGAGAAGGGGCTGATACCGAGGAAAGATATATCCAGCGCTATCACTGATACCGAGGAAAGATATATCCAGCGCTATCAGAAAACTGTTCAGTGACGAAGGGACGGAGGTGAAGAAAAATGTGGAGGCTTTAAGAGACAGTGCGAGGACTGCAGTGCGAGGAGGAGGATCTTCGGATAAAAACATTGAAAGCTTTGTAGAAGGTTTGAAGGGGAAACGTGTATCAGTAAATGACTGAAAGATAGTGAACCATCTGTTATCGTAATTGGATAAGTGTAAGAAGTGAGACATCGTGATTCTCTCTAGGATCGCCCAGTCTGCTTTATAAATCCGTCTTTTGTCTTATTTTGCTACCGTGATTTCTATGGCCGTGTTGATGCCGGACACTCTTTGAATCATCAATGCTACTCCTCTGGTGCTGCTTTGAAGTTTGAGTTGAATTTCGATTTTATATAAATTGAAAACTATTTGATCTTGTCTTTATATCTAGAATTCTTGAGGGTACTGTTTCAGCTTTTTCGAGATGACTTACATTCATGTTTATAGTCTTCCCATATGCGTTTTAGATTTAATCAATTAAACTAAATTATAAATTTGGAAAATTATAAATATTTTTGTGTAGAGAAGGGATTTACAATTCAGTATTGGAGATGTCATACAAGATAACACATTAAAACTAGCACAATCCCTAACTCGGGGCTGTGAACGCAGAAAGTTATCAGCTTGTAAAATTCCCCGCACAGTAAAAAAAATCCCTCGCTTAGTTTAAAAAACCTAAAAGACCCTAATTGACACAGTAAAAACATCACGCGTAGGAAAATCCAAGGCACAGTAAATAATCCACTAGAAAACTAAGCATCAAATGATGTATGAATAATTTGATCCGCAATTATCACTCACGTAGTTGTCGCCTTCAATTACCAACATTATGCTTTGTTACAAGATGATTTGTGTCAGTTATGAAGGAAAAACCAATAATTTATTTCACTTTCCATGTAAAATTATTTTGTATAATGATTTACTTTCCTGTACGTATTAATTTTTTTAAATAAATTAATAAAATAGTCAATAATTATAATTATAGATAACCCTTCTTTGAATGAACTAATTCTAGATAACTTTAAATGAATTAATAAAATAGTAAATAATTATAATTTTAAATAACTTTAAATAAACTAATAAAATAGTAAATAACTATAACTCTATATAACTTTAAATAAACTAATAAAATAGTAAATAACTATAATTCTATATAACTTTATAAGCTTTCACCAAAAAGCACCCTTTTTTTCTTTTAACGATAAGCTTTTCACTCAATAAAATAAAATAGTAAATAACTATTAGCACAACCGCTAACTTGCAGCTGAGAACGTTGAAAGGTTAGCTAAGAACGCATACCATAAAACATCTGTGGTAATTTGTAATCTGTCTCTGGTAATATGAAATGTTTGGCTGCACGATTTAATCCTATTTAATCATTTAAACATGGCAATAATTCTAGATAACTTTCTAAACTTTTCACCAAAAAACACTTTTTTTTTTTAACCAGAAGTCATAAACTCTACAAGCTTTTCACTCAAAGAGCAAACTTTTTGAACGGTGAATATGTAAAAACATTTCATATGAATTGTTATTAAGTTTAAGTTTCGTTTAATCTAGTATAAGCTTAGTGGTGATTTTGAATAATATGACATTTTAAATTTATTTAATATTTTGCAATCTTTTATAAACTTAGTGGTGATTTAGAATAATATGACATTTAAAATCTATTTAATATTTTACAACAATCTTTTGTTAAGACCATAATTTTCCAAATTACAAACTAATGCATCATATTTAATGAAAAGGTAATGAAAAAAAAAATTATGTAAAAAAAAATTAAGTAAAACCACATTGTGTGCATGGATTTAATATTGAACACTAAGAGCTAGCATAAATATCAAGAAAGACTCGCTTGGAACCACCTGGTATGTAATGGCATATGACTCCACATATGACATATTATATGATAAGTTTTGTAGTTGTTTTGCATGAGAGCGTGAGGGTGCGTTGTTGTTATTGTTGTTATCGTAAATTCGAGAGATTATCGTACATAAAGAAACTAGTAAACATTGTGAGGACGTTAATTTTTTCACTTGTCAAAATGCGTTTGTATAGTTGTGAAAGATTATATTAAAAACATTTGGGTTGTATGGTTTATAATGATTAGATTGTACAAAAATAAACATGGCCAGCATGTTAATTTTTTTACTGATCAAAATTAGGGTTTGTATAGTTGTGAAAGATTATACTAAAAACACTTGAGTTCTATGGTTTATAAAGATTAGATTGTACAAAAATAAACATTACCATCAGGTTGGTTTTTTCACGTGTCAAAATTAGGGTTTGTATAGGGTGGTTGTAAAATATTATATCAACACAATGATCTTAGATCTTTGTAGTAGGATGGCTTATAAAGATTAGATTGTACAAAAGCTTCAAAATTTTTAACACAAAGATTTATGTGCTACCTTTCAACGTTGGGTAGGGACAGAAGAAGAGAGAATGAAGTAAGTCTGATAAATCAGTATAAAGATATCTTCCTCGGAAGTTGCATGTTGATCTGCATGAAGATGAAACAATAGCTCCCATTGAAGAAAAAGAAGTGAAAAACCTGTTAGTTTAGTGAAAGATATTGACCTTTGTGTTGGAGAAAGCAGTGGAAGTGACTAAAATTCTTCAATGGTGGCTTGCAAAGAGACATGAGATAACGTTAATACATTGCAATTTATTCTAATTATCTTTCTCGGAAGTTGCACGTTGACCTGCGGGAAGAAGAAACAAAAGCTCCCATTGAAGAAAAAGAAGTGGAAAACCCGTTAGTTCAGTAAACAGTAAAAGATATTGACATTTGTGTTCGAGAAAGCAGTGGCAGTGACTGAAATTATTCAATGATGGCCTGCAAAGAGACATGAGATAGCGTTAATACATTGCAATTTATTCTAATTTCTCCGTTCTTTCTCGTTAATACTAGTATGTTTACCATTTTTATTATGGCACCCACAAAGCTCTTACTAAATGTAATTTTGTCAAAGGCCATGTTGGTTATGATGCCTTTGTTGAGGCAGTGTGTAAGCAAGTCGCAAGTCTATGGTGGTTGCTATGGCAGGTTTTTCTGTGGCACATGACTTCCATGAAAAGTGTGAGCTAGAGATGAGCTTCGTTCCATATCTTGTAATCATCCTGCTTTTTGCGAGAGGTGACCAACATTCTATATCCTGTAAGCATCCTGGTTTTCGCTAGAGGTGAGCAATGTTCCATATCTTGTGAGCATCATTGTGTAGACAAGAGTCCTTGAAGCTCTAGAAATAGAGAGAGGCAGTGGGTACAAATTTTAAAAAAAGAAACATTGGCGGGTTTACCCGAACCCATAGTTCCTCTTGAATTGTGGGGCCTTTGTGGAAATCAAGGGTGGGGGATTTTCAAGGAGAAGAGTTGGTGGGTTGAAACATAGATCCAAGATAGAACATGAATGGTGCAAATAAAGGACGATTCAACTGAAGTATTGAGCACTGAATCCAGTGGATAGAAGATTGGCCAATTAACAATGTTGCTAATAAATGACGAGTCACGTGAAGCACTTAGGGTTGAGCTCACTCGATAGATCAGTAGTTTTCTAAAATCAATTGTTGTAAGCGTTCAATCAGGAGCAACTAACTATTTGTTCTATGAGGCACTAACTGTTTGTTCTATGAGGCTATGTATTGTTATTAAGATCAAGGTTGATCACAGTGAACGCAACATTTTTTTCTGCAACTACCTGAATAACAATTCTTTCTTCTTTCTATGATATTGTGATTCAATCATTTAGTATTTAGTATATTGTTATGTTATTTAATTGAATGATTATCTAGTCCATAGATAGGCTTGCAGAGATCCTGGTATCAGAGCTGGTTGTTGTTTTAGGGTAATCATGACAAACTCTAATTCATTGCCCATTCAAAAATTTAATGGAAGTGATTATGATTATTGGTGCATCAAGATGATGACGTTTTTGATAGGGAAAGATCTATGGGAGATTGTAGAAATGGGTTATGTAGAGGCACAAGATTGGACCACTCTTACTGCAAATGATAGAGTAGATAAGAAGGAATCTAGAAAGAATAATTCTCAAGCTTTATTTCATATTCAAATTGCTCTGGATAAAAGTATGTTTCCAAGAATTGTAGGTGCAAAGACAACAAAGGATGCTTGGAAAACTCTACAAGAAGCTTACCAAGGCAGTGATCAAGTCAAAATTGTCAAGCTACAGACATTGAAAAGAGAATTTGAGAATTTGAAGATGCAAGAAGATGAAAATGTAAGTGATTATTGTGTGAGAGTAAAAGATGTAGTCAATAAAATGACTACTCTTAGAGAAATTCTAGACAAAGAGGTTTTGATTAAAAAGGTGTTGAGGTCTCTAACACTAAGGTGGAACCAAGTTCCCATAATCATTGAAGAAAACAAGGATTTGTCTACTCTCGAGTTTGATCACCTAGTTGGATCTCTTATGTATCATGAAGAAAGATTGATAGATTCATTTGGAGAAAGTGGCGATAAATCTTTTTCTTCAAAATTGCAAATTACAAAGAATAAAGATGCCAACACTAGCAACAAAAGAAACCAAAGCCATGGTAGAGGTCAAAATCAGAATTATCCAAGAGGAAAAGGTTGTTCAAGATGAAGAGGCAGAGCCAGATTTGATAAAAGAAATATCCAGTGTTATTATTGTAAAAGGTATGGTCACTTTGAAAGGGATTGTAGATTAAAAGAAGATAATAATAACAAAGGTGTTAATTATGCTCAATAAGGTGATGAGGGCTCTTCAAACAATTTATTTTTATCTTATGAAAAAGATGAAAATGGAACTAAAGATATTTGGTATTTAGATTCAGGGTGTTCTAACCACATGTCAGGAAATAAGAAACTATTTTCTACAATGGATGAGAGTTTCAAATCCAAGATCAAGCTTAGTGACGACAAAGCATTAAAGGTTTCTGCAAAAGGAGCTATGGAAGTCCACACTAAAGAAGGTATGAAAAGTATTAAAGACATTTATTACACTCCACAATTAAAGAATAATTTATTGAGTGTTGGCCAATTGTGCGAGAAAAATTATAAGGTGGTGTTTGAAAATCAACAATGTACAATTTATGATAAGAATAGAGGCAATAGGGTGGTTACAGTTGTGCTTATGTCAAATATTAAGATGTTCCCATTGATGTTTGGAGAACATAGCAACCATCTTGCCAATATGGCATATGAAGAAAAAAGTTGGTTGTGGCATCTTAGGTATGGACATTTGAATTTTCATAGTCTGAATCTTCTAACATCAAAAGCATTAGTTTATGGTTTTCCTAAGGTTCAATAATAGAAGGATATTTGTGAAGGATTTGCTAAAGGAAAGCATGGAAGAGAGAAATTTTCAAAAGGAAATGGATGGAGAGCCCAATATCCACTCCAGTTAGTTCACTCAGACATTCGTGGTCCTATGCAGACAAAGAGTTTGGATAAATCATCATATTTTATTACTTTTATTGATGATTACTCATGAAAGTGTTGGGATTATTTTTTGAAGACTAAGGATGAAGCCTTTGATACATTCAAGAGGTTTAAATCCCTTGTGGAAAATGAAAGAGGCTGCAAAATCAAGTGCTTAATGACTGATCGTGGAGGAGAATTTTGTTCAAAATATTTTCAGAATTATTGTGATATGAATGGCTTCAAAAGACAACTCACCACTGCTTACACACCTCAACAAAATGGAATAGTAGAGAAGAAAAATTGTACAGTGGTGGAAATGGCAAGAAGTATGTTACAAACCAAGGGATTAAGAAATTCTTTTTGGGGTGATGCAGTTGCTACATATGTTGTTAAGCCATAATATTAGCTCATTATCCCTTAATTGGGGAATATTACATTAGTAGTGTTATTTTATTTATGTCGGATTTATTCCATTAGTTGTAATTATACCTCCTAGTCTCCTATATATACAAAGGATACATTTTCATTTGGAATTATCTTGTACTTGAACATTTATGTGGGGTA
>SNQJ01S0070067.1:49186-61268 GCA_010110895.2 Picea sitchensis
TATTTATGTCAGCTTTATTCCATTAGTTGTAATTATACCTCCTAGTCTCCTATATATACCAAGGAGACATTTTCATTTGGAATCATATTGTACTTCAACATTTATGTGGGGTAAAAGGAGGTTGCCCCCTTGAAGAGGCTTATTATTTGAAATTATCTCTTTTTCAAGGCGTTGAGTACTTATTCTGAGGTTTTTCTATGCTATATTGATATTTGGTTCTTAACATATGTATATATTCTAAATAGATGTCCCACAAGTGCACTTGATATGATGACTCCATATGAAGCCTGGTATGAAAAAAGGCCTAATGTTAATCATTTCAGAGTCTTTGGTTTTGTAGCCTATGTCCATGTAGTTGATCAAAAGAGACAAAAGTTAGATCCAAAAAGTGAGTCATGCATTTTTCATTGGATATAGTGAACAAAGTAAGGCTTACAGATTGTATAATCCCCTCACTAATATCATTGTTGTGTCAAAAGATGTATTTTTTTATGAAGGGGGAGTTTATGGTCATAAAAAATGTCGTGATGATATGTCTAAATCTGTTTTGGATAGGGATATTATTGATGGTATTGATAATGAGAAGCCCACTAATATTTTATTTCCAAGTGCTACAAATCCACCAAGTATCCCCTCATCTAATTCTTCAGTTCCAAGTGCAAGCCCAACATCAAATTCAAGTTCTGCAAGGAAGGTAAGAAGATTAAGTGTCATTTATCAAAGGAGTAAAAGTCCAGCACATGAAGAAAATCCAATAGGTGAGACCGTAAATTTTTCATTACTTTCCAAGGTTGATTTTGAACCATCATGTTTTGAAGATGCATGTACTAATGAGGTTTGGGTTCAAACAATGCAAGAAGAGATATATTCTATTCATAGGAATGATACTTGAGAGCTTACAAAACTTCCACATGAGAAGAAAACGATTGGTACTAAATAGGTTTACAAGACTAGGTACAATAGTGATGGGAATGTTGAAAGACACAAGGAAAAATTAGTTTCTAAAGGCTTCAAACAAAGATATGGAATTGATTATAAAGAAACTTTTGCACCAGTAGCAAGACAAGAGACTGTTAGAATGATGATTTCATTAGCAGCTTAGAAGAAATGGAGCATTCATCACATGGATGTGAAAAGTGCCTTTTTAAATGGGTAATTAGAAGAAGAAGTGTTTGTGGAATAGCCACAAGGTTTTGAAGTGCAATGAAAAGAACATCAAGTATACAAGTTGAAGAAGGATTTGTATAGCCTCAAGCAAGCACCAAGAACATGGTATGCTAGAAATGATGGATATTTTCAGGAGAGTGGCTTCAATAAAAGTAAAAGTGAACCTACAATTTACTACAAACAAGAAGCTAATGATATTCTTATTGTAAGCCTATATGTTGATGACTTATTATATATGGGTAGTAGTTCTAAGATAAAGGGTGAATTCAAAATTGCTATGATGAATGAATTTGAGATGAAATATTTGGGTCTCATGCAATATTTTCTGGGTATGGAGGTTTATCAAAATGAGGATGCAATTTTCATTTGTCAAACAAAGTATGCAAAATATATGTTGAAGAAATTTGATATGGTAGATTGTAAACCAACCTCCACTCCAAGTGCTCATGGAATTGTGTTGTGTAGAGATGATGGTGTTGAAATTGTTGATGAGGCAACATACAGAAGTATTGTTGGAAGTTTGATGTTTCTAACCCACGCAATACCTCATATTGCTTATTTAGTTTCTCTTGTTTCAAGATACATGATAGAGCCATCTGAAATACATATGAAGGTAGCCAAAAGGATTTTGAGGTATGTGAGAGGAAATCTAAATTTTGGTATTCATTACTACACTTCTAAAAAGTTTAATCTTGTTGGCTTTAGTGATTCTGATGGGGGAGGTAGTTTGGATGACCAGAAGTCTACATCTGGTAATTGTTTCTCTTTTGGTTCGGGGTTGATTACTTGGAGCTCAAAGAAGAAAAATATAGTTGCACTTTCATCCACAGAAGCAGAGTATGTTGCAGTCACCTCAACAGGTACACAAGCATTATGGCTTAGAAAAGTTCTAGAAGAAATTGGAGAGAAGCAAATTCATCCTACAATGATATTTTGTGATAACACTAGTGCTATTGAATTGGCCAAGAATCCAATCCATCATAGTAGGACAAAACATTTTGATTTAAAGTATCATTTCCTTAGAGATTTGGTGCAAAAGAAGGAAGTAGAACTAAGATATATAAAAACTCAAGAACAACTTGCAGACATTTTCACTAAGGGAGTTGCTAAAGTCAAGTTTTTGAAACTTCGAGAACAGATTGTGAGCCCTGTCAGCATCAAGGGGGAGTATGTTGGTAATTGATGCAGTCTTGTCAATCATCTGACATGATGCAATCTATTTACAGTTTTCTTTTATGTCGGTTAGTATTCAGATATAGATTTTCTGACTAAATAATACATGCAAAATGCATCAGTAGTTTTCTAAAATCAATTGTTGTAAGCGTTCAATCAAGAGCAACTAACTGTTTGTTCTATGAGGCTATGTATTGTTATAAAGATCAAGGTTGATCACAGTGAACACAACCTTTTTGTGTGCAACTACCTGAATAACAATTCTTTCTTCTTTCTATGATATTGTGATCAGAGATGATTTTAAGGATGGAAATTTATTTTAAAATGTAGAAACCTTGGTGAATCTTAATAATCCTTCATATGCCAACTATAAATGATTGACTATATTTTTGTAAAAATATTCAAATTTCTAAGTATTTTATATAGTTTTTATAAAATTTTGGCGAGTTTTAAGGTAAAAAATTTTCCCCTAAAATCATCCCTGATTGTGATTTAATCATTTAGTATTTAGTATATTGTTATGTTATTCAATTGAATGATTATCTAGTCCATATATAGACCTGCATAAACCCTTCAAGATTTCTAAAGTTTTTGTGAAAATTGAGTATTTTTGAATTTTTTTTTATTTACAGGGTCTCTTGCTCTCTAGTGTTGCCAAGTTGTTCCAAGTCCGAGTCATGTGACTTTGCCAGAAAGATTCCAAAATAACTTTTAACCAACAAAGTGTTTGGCAAGGTAGAAAACGCCTTTTATTTCCATTACAGTTTACTGTTTTGCAAGAATGGAATTAAATTTTTTTCCATGTTTGCGGATCTTCTCCTTGAGAGATATTTGTTTCTTCGACCAAGAAACACAGCATCAACAAGATGCATGACAACTTGAGATTTCAGGAGATGCAGTGTCTGAATCCAAACCTCAAACAAAGGCTTAAGGTTTTAGTACAAATCTACCATAATAATGAATGAAAGTAAGATAAGAGTATGAGAATCCAATTCAAAGAAAGCATGAATCCCCTTGCTATATCTTCACCGCGACAGGATCTACTGAAGCTAAACATTGAGTTAATCTTGTAGCTCGTTGTTGACCAAGTAGTAGACGAACAGGGAGGAAAATGAGGCATTCCATTTCACGACAACGTTAGTAATGACTTAGAAGATTCTTGCTTGCATGGCAACGAGGGTAAGGGAAATCTCTGTACATGCATTGAGTTACGTGCAATGATTATTATATGAATGAGTGTTGTATTAGAAACACTGTTGAAAGAATGAGTGTGTATTAGAAATACTCACCCAACAAAGTTTACTTAGAATTAATTTGCAGCCAAATTAAGCATAACTTAGCAAGTTTCCGAAGATTTGACAATTACTGGAAATCTCATTGACTGTAGTCCAAAAACTAGGTCTATGTTTTTTTTGTTGTGAAAGTTAAATATTTCTGAATTTTTTTTTTTATTTACTGGGTTTTATGTACATTTTTTCCCAGAGGTTGAGTTCTTGCTCTCTGGTGTTGCCAAGTTGTTCCAAGTTTGAGTCATGTGACTTTGCTAGAAACATTCGAAGAATTTTTTTTTTATTTACTGGGTTTTATGTAAATTTTTTCCCAGAGGTTGAGTTCTTGCTCTCTGGTGTTGCCAAGTTGTTCCAATTCTGAGTCATGTGACTTTGCCAGAAACATTCGAAAAACAGTTTTAACAAGAAAAGTGTTTAGCAAAGTAGAAAAAACCTTTTCTTTCCATTACAGTTTACTGTTTTGCATGAATGGAATTAAAAATTTTCCCTTGTTCACCAAATGTTTGCAGATCTTCTCCTTGAGAGATATTTGTTTCTTTGACAAACAAGATGCAAGGAATTCATTTGAAAAAATGCAGATCCAGAAAGTGGTTTCATGTGTATTTCTTTGGTGGGTTTTTTCAATATTGTCCTCTCAAGTGAATTCCACCTCTAACATCTATATGCATGGCAGTAGAGGAGCAATATAGCTGGTCTTTATATGTTATGGAATCCATAATTTATTTGAATTCAAATAAAAACTATGAGAAGAGGTTACACATATGCATTGTTACAAATAATACCCACACACAAATCAGTGAATCATATTACTATGTAGTGGACCAACTTGAGAACCCATATCGCGATTCATGTGAACCTATGGATTTACATATACCCAGGGAAATAACATTTTCCACCTGTGCATCTTGGGAAAACGGAGAGGGGCAACAGTGAGCATCACCAGACCATGAACTCTTCTCAACTGGACCATTCTGGCTCTATAGATCTCCATTCAAATCCGATATGAAATTGTTTGAAATGTTAAGCCCTCAACAATTGCAAGGATGGTCCTCTCCAGGGAAACGTTCAGCTGGAAAACCCTAGATAGAGGGATAGAAGGGGATGAAAGGCAGTGACTGATCCACAGGTACAATTGGGTCCACAAATCTAACACATGAACAATCCTCTGCACTGTACGGGGAGACAAACTTTGCCAAATTTATAAATCTTCCGACTTCCAAAGAGTACACAGATAGGGTATTCCTGAAATCCATAACATTTCATGGTCAAGACAGACCAATTTAATCCATAATATTTCATGGCCAAGACAGACCAATTTAGTCAGGGCACCAAGGCTCTGCTAGCATTTCTCTTGAGCCTGCACCACAAAGGATGAAATTTTATGAACGATTTATTTTATGTTCATTGAATACTATTAAATATCTAAATACCTAATATTTGGTTAGACTGGCTACCTCACATACCTAATATCTGGTCAGACTGGCGACCTCACATTGGAATATGCAGAAGGATTTGTAAATGTAAACAATTCATTGCTTCAAAAAAATTTCATTGTATTCATTTAACAACTTGCTCCCTTTTATTATTATTTGGATTTCTATGCAACGATTCTTTAATTTTTTTTATTGAAAATTAATTAGTAAATTGTTTACCTAAACTTTAATTGATTACATTTACTCCTAGATTCTAAATCTAAATGGTTGTGATTAGCAAAAATATAACTGGTTAGACAACTTACACAGGGCTTTTTGTTTAAAGTGGGACTTACGAATTTTTTGAAACCTACAATTCTTGTTTTAAATTGGATTTAAAGCCTGTTTTTTTCCTTTTAGATTGGTTGGGATTTAAAAGCAGGTTTCTTGGGACTTATGAATTTCTTTACCCATGAACACAGATAAAGTGGGAATTCCTAACTACAAATAATGTATCAAAGGATGATGAACTATTACTTTTGGATTATGCTAATCTTATAGCAAATAACAACTCATCTTCACCTAGGGAGTATGCAATTAAAAATGTTGGACTGAGTAATGAAATAAACCACTAAGGTTCATCAACAACAATTATATGGTTGTGTTAATAAAATAATTAAATTAATAATAAAATAATTAAAAAACATAAAAATATAAAAAATAAAAAATACTTAATTAATGTACTGTAAATTAATAAAAAAAACACGTATATAATAAAAAAACCAAACAACACGTATATAGAATATCAATTACGCTAAGATACATGAAGTTATCTAATCTGTAAAGAGGAGCAGTTGAGGAACGCAAGGAGCAAAGGAGCGTGTACAGGTAATTTCCCCTTTCTATCCTCGACATTCCTGTTGATTGCAAGCACATCTCTGATTGCAAACCTTAATGTAAATCATAGTTCACTAGATTTGAAACTCTCCAGTAGGATTTAAGAGAGCTTCGGAGTATTATAGCAGTAATAAAATAATCTTGGAGAGTTTTTCTCGTATCTTCGAAGTTTTAAGGGAACTTACCACTTTTCATTCTCTACCGTTTATCATAAAGCCTTCTCTACAATTAATTTGACCTATATTCGCTTGTGTATGCTGCCTGTTTAGAGTTATCGACTCGACTCGATTTATGTTTTCTCCTGCCGGTTTATAGTAAAGAAACATCTATCGTCGACATTCCTGATTGCAAAAATATCTCTGATTGCAAACTCTCCAGTAGGATTTAAAATTTGGCGGATTATTGGAGGCTGGACTCTGCAGTGCATATATGTCTGTAGGTGAGGTTTTGTTTTGGGTTTAGGGTTTTGTAGATAAGGAGCAACTAGGGTTTTCTGAAAAAACGTCATGCCTAAATTTTCGGCATTCAGTTATCTCAGCTGTTCCAACAGTGTAACCGTATCTGCCACTTGTTGATCAACCTCTGTCACGTTTTTTTTGCTGCGTAACTCCTCAACAGAGCTGTTGGGCATTATTTAAAGACTTAGATTTTGTAAAAAGGAATGTTGTGATCATTCTTGTGTAGCGTTTTGTAAAGACATAAGTACTCTTTTATTTTCTGTAGTTTTTCAGTTTTTCGTGTGACAGAGAGTTGTTCTTTTGTCTTGCTGTAGCATTTTGGGTTGTCTTTTTACAGAGCATTTAAAACATAGTTTGTTTTAGTAAAGTTTCTTTGGGATTTTTTTTTATAGACAGGATCTCAGTCTGTTTGGGTTTGGTTAGACAGTTATATAATTCTTTTTAAGCTCAAATCTTTCAATTGGTACCAGATTCCTCTTTTTTGTGGGGAAAATTATGAGTATTGGAGTGTGAAGATGAGAACTTTGCTCATCTCACAAGATTTATGGATGCTTGTTTCTGCACGGTACACAGAGCCAACTGATCAAACTGCTTATAATGCATTATCAGTCGATCAGAAGATAGAATTGAAGGAGAACAGGAAAAAGGATGCCAAAGCTTTGTTCATCCTTCAAACTGGAGTTGACATCACAACTTTTCCTAAGATTGCAAAATGTAGTAATTCCCATGATGCTTGGGAAACTTTGGAAAAATCTTATAAAGGTTCTGTCAAGGTAAAGGTTGTTAAAATCCAAATGTTGAGACAAGATTTTGAGTCTCTATCTATGAAAGAAAGTGAAAATGTTGAATCTTTTATCACTAAAGTTCAGATTATTGTAAATGCTATTCATGCTCATGGTGAAATACTTGAAGATAGGAAGATTGTTGAAAAGGTTTTAAGAAGTTTTCCCAAAAATGTTTGATCCAATTACTATTTCTATAGAAGAGTCAAGAGATTTATCTCAGCTAACCCCTACTGATTTATTTCGTAGTCTTCAAGTTCATGAAGACAAGGTTGAAAAACAATGAGGAACCTTTTGATCAGGCTTTTCAAAGTAAGTTGAAAGTTGAAGAGAAGAAGAAGCAATTTTCATTTGCCATGACTGAAGCTTCTACTCCTTTTGTTTAGAGGAGGTAGAGGTCATGGCAGAGGTAGAGGAAGAGGTGGCCAAGGTAGAGGAAGAAGCAACAACTCTTGAAGATGCATTTTTCGTTGCAGCTATTGTAATAAAGATGGTCATTTTGAAAGCTATTTCTTTAAGAAGAAGAGAGACACCTCTTAAACAAATTCCAGTAAGGAAGAAGGTGAAATCTCTCAAACTCTGTTTCTTACAAGTAATTTCATTGAAGATAAAGATGATTTTACATGGTATTTAGATAGTTGTTGTTCAAATCATATGACTAGAAACAAATGTCTGCTTGTAAAGTTAGATGAGAGTATGAAGGGAAAAGTAAATTTTGGCAATGATAATGAAGCATATATGATGGGTAAAGGTACCCTTGCCATACAAGTCAATAATGGAGCTGTTATGTATGCGCAAGATACTTTGTTTGTTCCATGTTTAAGGCACAATTTGATTAACATAGGGCAACTATACTCTAAAAATTACAAGACTGTTTTTGAAGGAAGGTTTTGTAGGATTTTTAACAATACTGCCCTAGTTGTTGAAGTTCCTATGACATAAAATAGGATGTTTTTGATGAGAATGGAACCAAATGTAACTTGTTTGAAATCCTTAGTTGATGTGTCTTGGATTTGGCACAAAAGGTTAGGACACATTAATTTTGGATCTCTTTTTATGCTGCAAAAGAAGAATTTAGTAAGAGGCTTATCCTCTTTCACAAATAGGGAAGCAACATAGGGATATATTTCCTTTTCATCAATTTAGAGTAGCAGAGCCTTTGGCTTTAGTACATGCAGACATTTTTGGCCCAATGCAAACTTTGTCCCTTGTAGAAAACAAATATTTCCTTCTTTTTGTCGATGACTTTTCAAGAATGTCCTGGGTTTATTTTCTAAGTGAGAAGTCTCAAGATTTTAGTTTTTTTCAAAAATTTAAAGCTCTTGTTGAGAAGCAATGAGGATATTATTTGAAAGTCCTGAGAACTGATCGAGGTGGTGAATTCACCTCTGATGAATTCAAAGAATTTTGCAATTTACATGGCATCAATAAGGAGTTAACTATTGCATATACTCCTCAACAAAATAGAGTAGCAGAGAGAAAAAACAGAACAATTGTAGAGATGGCTAGATGTATGTTAAAAGAAAAAAGTTTTTCAAACATGTATTGGGAAGATGCAGTCCATACAATTGCATATATCGTCAACAAAATTCCTACAAAGATGGTAAAAAATTATACTCCTTATGAAGCTTGGTTTTGTAGAAAGCCAACTATTTCTCATCTGAAAATTTTTGGGTCTGCATGTTTTGTTCACATTCCTGCACAACAAAGACAAAAATTAGATGGGAAATAAGTGAAATGTCTTTTCATTGGATATTCAGAAGAAAACAAATCTTATAGGTGTTTTAATCCACTTACTAATAAAATTTATGTTAGTAGAGATGTGATCTTTGATGAAGGGGGAGTTTATCATAAGAATGAAGGAGAAGATAAAGAGCTTACCTCACATATTGAAAATTTGATTTTAGATAACAATGATCAATCTTTGCAGCCCTATGTTGTAATAAATGCGGCCTCACCTTCAAGGAGTTCTCCATCAAATTCATCTTCATCTTCTTCGTCAACCGGATCTCAAGTTGATACTCAAACAACACCTCCATCTAGTCCTCCTAGAAAAACAAGAAGTTTGAAAAAGATTTACGAGACATCAAGGTAAGCTAATCATCATTTTTCTCTTGTTTCTTTTGCAAATGTTGAACCTGTAAATTTTAAAGAATATTGTTTTGTTGAGCCATGGGTGCAAGCAATGGAGGATGAAATGTCTCAAATACTGAAAAATGACACATGGGAGTTAGTTGAACTCCCTCATGGAAAATATTCCATTAGAGTAAAGTGGATTTACAAGCTAAAATATAATATGGATGAAAGAATTTCAAAACAGAAGGCACGTTTAGTTGCAAAGTGGTATGTGCAACAAGAAGGCATTGACTACGAGGAAACATTTTCTCTTGTAGCCAGACTTGAAACAGTAAGAAATTTTCTTTCCATTGCATCTCAGTTAAAGTTGAAAGTTTATCAGATGGATGTCAAATCTGTTTTCTTAAATGGATATTTGAAGGAAGAAGTTTATGTTGAACAACCTCAAGGTTTTATTGTTGAAGCTAAATAAGATAAGGTGTATAGGCTTAAGAAGTCACTTTATGGTCTTAAACAAGATCCTAGAGCTTGGTACTCTAGGATTGATAAATACCTTCATGATCATGGTTTTGTTAAGTGTTCTTTTGAAAGTGCAGTCTACAAAAAGGTCATTGGATTAGATTTTATTATTCTTTGCTTGTATATAGATGACTTAATATTTATGGGCACCTCAATATCACTTGTGAAGGAATTTAAAGAAGAAATGAAATAAGAATTTGAGATGTCTGATTTGGGAGAAATGCAATAGTTTATGGGCATGCAAATCAAACAAACAACTGAAGGTATATCTATTTGCCAAACCAAATATGTTGAAGACATGTTGATAAAGTTTAACATGAAGAATTTTAAAGTTGTGAGTACTCCTCTTGTTGTTGGGAGAAAATTGATGAAAGAAGATGAATCTTCTCTCTGTGATGCCACTCTCTATAGATCCATGGTTGGCAGCTTAATGTATCTGACCAATACTAGACCAAACATTATGTTTTCTGTAAGTCTGGTTGCTAGGTTCATGAATCAAACTCACGAGTCTCATTGGAAAACAACAAAAATAATACTCATATATGGAAGTGGTACCAGATTTTTTGGATTGTTTTATAATGCTACTAATAATTTCAATGTTGTAGCATACAGAGATGCAGATTGGGCAGGTAGCTTGGATGATCACAAAAGTACTTTAGGATATGCTTTTCTTTTTGGAGGAAATCTTGTTTCTTGGAGCAACAAAAAACAACCCACAATTGCTCTTTCTACAGCCGAATTAGAGTACATTGCAGGATCATCTACAAGAACTCAAGTCATTTGGATGGAAAGATTGTTAAAATTTTAAAAGGATGCTTGTATGACTCTGAGTGTAAGGTTTAAACAGATGGCTCAGATCTTTCATTTTCCTCATTCACTTTATCTATATTCTGTAATAGATTCGTGACTGAGTGGAAATAACTATTGTAGTTTTTCTGCCATCATGACCATTATGGAAACATTATCGAAATGTAATATGCCAATTTAAATATATTAAAATGAGAAATAAAACATTAATCAAAGTAAATATTCTCGTTGGTCACTTTTATCTATATTCTGTAATAGATTCGTGATTGAGTGGCAATAATCATTGTAGTTTTTCTACCATCATGACTAGTATGGAAACATTATTGAAATGTAATATGCAAGTTTCAATATATTAAACTCAGAAATAAAACATTATTCAAAGTAAATATTCTCATTGGATAGGATCGGTTGAGGAAAAATATTTTTTTAATGGTTTATATCATCATTTTAGATTCATTTTATTCTAGATTTATCAAGTGCTTAGATGAATTATATAGCTTTAAATGTAAACCTTTTTTATAATGCAAAACTTGAAGAAAGGTTAAATGTTTACATTTTTGATAATCAATAGTTATTGTTCAAGGGAAGTAATGATTTCCAAAGGTAGCTACAGGTTCCAAATGTAAAGGGAGGGATAAAACTCCAAGAGGAAGATACAATCCTCCAATATCAAGAGAGAGTTTAAATCTCCATCCTTGCCCCTTCCTTCCACCCAAGAATATATGAGAGATAATAAAACTTTACATTAAATCATCACCATCAAGCAATCATCACATAGAACCTGATAATGCTTCCCGAGACTTCTTCAATTTCTGCAATTCTTCAAATCTTGGAGTACTCTAATCCTTTATATAATATTACTCAATGTATTCTCTGAAACTCCTCCAAGTTTCACTCCTTGAATCCTCCCCAAAAAGAAGTTATAGAAATAATGGTAGACTTTATTCAATTCTGGTCTATTCAGGAGACCGAACTTATACAGAATTCCCCATGCTCAATATTTAACATCTGGTTCTGAACTCCCAGACAAGAAACTATAGTCCGTACTCTTTCCAATGAAAATTTTCCCACGTCATTTGGATTCTCTATGAATAAGTTATGATTGTTTTACCTGGAACACCTGTTTATTGACTAGCTTTAGGACTAATCACAAACCCTATCTTCCATAGAGTGTATATCCATAATTATAGAGAATCAAGAGCTGAACTTTTTACTAGAGTACCTTGATATGTTTTCTCAATACCATAGCAATTTCACCATCTGAATCGTTCTAGAAAAAAAGTTATAGCAAAAATGGTAAGATGACCTAAAAATAACATACCTTAGAACACATCACCAAAAGACTTCATCCTCCCTTGAAATCCGGCCTTTTTTACTTCTTACTACCTCTGAAATTCGACTTGTATCAAATGAATGTATAATGATGTTTATTTATACCATTTATGTCACTTTCTTTTAACATTAGGGCCGACCTAACACTTTCTTATTTTGTAATTATTTTC
>SNQJ01S0070067.1:82503-100713 GCA_010110895.2 Picea sitchensis
AAAGAATGATGTATGGGAAATAGTTCCCAGACCAAAAAGTAAGGATGTGGTATCATCAAAATGGCTCTTCAAAATAAAACATGTTTCTGATGGAAGTATTGAGAAATATAAAGAAAGATTTTTCGCTCCTGGCTTTTCCCAGAAGGAAGGTATCAACTATGAAGATACATTCTCTCCTATGGCTAGATACACTTCGATCAGAACCATTATATCTCTTACTGCCAATATGAAATGGAGGCTGCACCAGATGGACGTGAAGACAACTTTCCTAAATGGTGTTATCGAAGAGGAAGTGTATATAGAGCAACCCCAAGGATTTGAGGTTGAAGACAGGAAGTCTCATGTATGTTGATTGAAGAAATACTTATATGGATTGAAGCAAGCTCCCAGATCTTGGTATGTCCATATAGACAGTTTCTTGACGAGCTTGGGCTTTACCAAGAGTAAAGAAGACTCAAATCTCTACTTCAAAATTATAGATAATGAACCAGTAATACTATTAATGTATGTGGATGACTTATTCTTAACTGGAGAAGAAGATCTCATCACTGAATGTAAACAGAGACTTGCCGCAGAATTTGAAATGAAAGACCTTGGTCTAATGCATTACTTCTTAGGCCTTGAGGTATGGTAGAGTCTAGAGAGAATATTCCTTAATCAAGGGAAATACATGATCGAAATCTTAAAGAGATTCGACATGAAAGAATGCAAGTCCATGAATACTCCCATGGAAGCGAAGTTGAAGCTATTGGTCGATACTTCATTAGATTTGATAGATGCCACTATGTATAGACAGATTATTCGATCATTGATGTACCTGATGAACACTAGACCAACCATCTATTTTGCAGTGAACACCATGAGTCAGTTTCTGGTAGAGCCCAGACATGTTCATCTAGTTGCTGCAAAACATGTGATGAGGTACCTCAAAGGTACAATGGATTATGGTCTCAGCTATGATGGAGATCATGACTTCACATTGAGTGGATATACTAATGCAGATTGGGCAGGAAGCGTTGCTGACAGAAAAAGAACTTATGGATGTTATTTCAGTTTGGGATCAACCATGATCTCATGGCAGAGTAGGAAGCAATCCAGTATTGCTCTCAGCATAACGGAAGCAGAGTACATTACCGCATGTTCTGCTATCTGCGAAGCTATATGGCTTTGAAAGTTGCTGACAGGCCTATTTAATTTGGAGATGAGAGCAACCATGATTCTATGTGACAATCAAAGTTGCATTAAAATGACAGAGAATCCTATGTTCCATGACAGGTCGAAGCACATAGAGATCCGCTATCATTTCATCCTCGACATGGTACAGAGAGGATCATTGAAGCTCCAGTACATTAGCACGGATGAATAGGTTGATGATGTGTTCACTAAGCCTCTATCTCGTGTAAAGTTTGAACACTTTCGAGATAAGATTGGTAAAGTCCGAAAGGACCCTCCCTAAAAGGGGGAGTGTATGTATTCCTTGCTTCTGATTTAGTTGTTAGATGTAAAGAAATATGAGTCATGCTTCTGACCTCGCTGTTAGACATAAAACATGATGCTATGTGATCCTTGATTCTGAACTCACTGTTAGATGTAAAGAAAGATGAGTCATGCTTCTGACCTCGTTGTTAGACGTAAAGTATGAAGCTGTGTGATCCTTGCTTCTGACCTCACTGTTAGACGTAAAGCAAGATGAGTCATGATTTTGACCTCGTTGTTAGATGTAAAGCATGACGCTGTGTGATCCTTTCTTTTGACCTTGGTGTTAGACGTAAAGCAAGATGAGTCATGCTTCTGACCTAGTTGTTAGACATAAAGCATGACACCGCTGATTCCTTGCTTCTGACCTAGTTGTTAGATGTAAAGCAAGATGATTCCTCGCTTCTTACCTCGTTGTTAGACATAAAGTGAGATGTTGATGTGTTCCTTTCTCCTGACCTCGTTGTTAGACGTAAATAAAGATGAGTCATGCTTCTGACCTAGTTGTTAGACATAAAGCATGATGTTGTGATTCGTCGCTTCTGACCTAGCTGTTAGATGTAAAGTGAGATGATGATGTTCCTTGCTTTTGACCTAGTTGTTAGACATAAAGCAAGATGTGACTGACACTGAGCTACCAACTTAACCGCTGTGACATTGAGCCAATGTAGTATTGTGATGTGCCAGCCTAGTGCTGTGATGAGGTATCATTTTTATTGATACATATTTGATGCAGGCGATGATAGCATTCTTTCGAGAATGATGATGTTGCCGATGAAGAAAACTTCCAATGACTCATCAATGTGCTAGATAATGTTTCAAGATGATATTGAAGATACTGTCCTCGAGATGCCACTGATAATGCAGACCTCTCTCGCCTGATGCTGATGAAGAATACCCTTCTTGTTAAGGGGGAGTGCTGAAATAATGTCACTGCGAAGAGCATTCTTATTATTATTGGTTTAAATCCCCATTGTGGATTAATCATGTCATTATTATTATTATTGTTATTGGATTAATCCCCATTGTGGATTAATCATGTCGGTAATTGTATAAGGAACAAATCATGTTTTGCGGATTGGTCATCGGACAATTACAAAGGGAAGAATAAGAAGTCGGCCCCAACAGTTATCATGGAAGACCCAAAATTATTTAAAGGTGGGTTTACCCACCCAGAGTGAGAGGTCGACCCTACCAGTTGTGACCTTTCACACGTGCTAGTCTTGTATAAATAAGAGGCTAGCACCTCACTTCAAACACACAACTCACTTGCTCATTCTCTTATGAGGCAAGCTGAAATTACCAGTTGGAGAGAGGAGAATAAGAGTGGCGCATCTCTTAGGGAGGACTTTCTGTATTGGTTTGAGTTATCTCTTGAACATTGTATAAGCTATTTATGATAAGGAAGTTTTTGCTGGGTTTTCTTCCCCTAGAGGGTTTCCCAGGATAAATGTTGTGTCTCTTGTGAATGTGTATTTATCAATGATCTTGTTCTTATTATGCTCTTATTTATTGAAATGTAAATAACTGTAATAATGGCATAAACATTAACAAAAAGTCATGATTTTCTGTAGCAATTTATAATTCTATTTTTTGGGTTTTTTTCATGATGGTGATGAGACTGCAGAGTCCATAAATTTTCATAGGGTGATCAAATTTCTACCAGATCAGTGCCATATGATAAATCATTTTAAGAGTTTTCTTTTGGTATATAATATGTGGTGTTTTCAATGGATATGAAATCTCAACTCAGGAAAATTCTACACATGATTGAAGCAGTCAAAGCCGATATACATGACCACCTACAAGGAATCAAATATAGTTATCACAATAGTCAATGATCATTGGCTCTCCTTTAAGAGATATATCTTATGGAAGACATCATAAATGAATATCATCAAGAAGTGTATGGTTGGTATGATTTGGAGGATGATTGTGATGATTGGTACATGGATAGTTGTCATTTCTAGGATGAAAACCACTTCCATCTTTTATTTAATGACTCTACTCCACCTTCGATAGAGAACATCAATGTGACAAATGAGGACATAGTTATGATTACCAGTGTCCATCTTGCATATTCTACAACGGTATTGTTCTGTCAAGATTCATCCCTGACCCTTTCCCACTATGTGGATGGATATTCTTATTTGGATCCACATGATATGTGTCAGTATGGGGAGCATCATTTTTAGTTATTTATTGGATTTCGATGTCTTCTGTGTGGAGTTCACATGATCAATTGGACATGGGACCCTGGTTTACAATGGGAGTTGGACTACTTCAGCATGGTGGCTTCCATTTCTCAATGGGACCCTGGTTCTCTAGTGTACTTCAACACTATGGTCCACACTTATCCATGGGACCCTGGTATATGGTTGTACCTCAAGCGCTGAGGAAAAAAATTTCATAAGGGGGATGCAATGTTAGGTAGCTAGAGAGGTAGTTGGGGGGGGGGTAGAGGGCCCATAGTGATAATAATAGAGGCCATTCAATGTAAGGTGGAATAGGTCCATTAAATAAGGCCCACTATGGTAGTTAGATATAATAAATGGATAGTTAGATACAATAAATGTAAGATTACTTCTTAGAAGGTTCTACTTATAGAAAAATCCTCCTCTAGAATGTTCTTAGGTGATGGTAGAACTATATAAAGGGGTTCAAGAAATGTAATGTGACATGAAGAGAATTATTGTATTTGGAGCGGTATCTCAATAGGAGGATGCCCCCTCGAATAGGCAAGTGAACATGAGAGGATCCATTCCATAATATGATCCATTGTATGGTGTTTCCCTACCTCAAGGGTTTGATATAATAAAGTGGTGGTTTTCTATATTGTTTCATATATCTTGTGTGGTGATTGTATTCAAATATGTTTGGTACTATTGTGGTATTTTGTATTCAGGTATTTGGTACATAACACCTTCACTTAGGAAAGCCCACTAAGCCTCCAGTGAAATAGAGTCATGACAAGGAATTATATATAATTGTTGTCGATAAACTCACGAACGTCTAGACCTTTTCCATTGAGCTGAGGATAATAGCCCCCATTGTAGTTCTGCTTAATTCCCATAGGTGGAGTGTTGGCACCCTGTCTCCACATGCAACTAGGTTAGGATGCCATGTGATCACACCCGAAGGCTCACATGTGTAGCCTCGGGCTTGGAGTTCATTCCCTCCCTTCTAGTGATTGTACCTATTCACACAAATATGTCTTGTACTTAATCAAGTTATCAACTTCTCATAGTTTTAATTCCCTCTTCTGCAACTATCCTAGCTTCCTTGGGGGTTGTTGCACCCTCGGTTCCCATCCCCAACACCCTATCTAGGGAAATTCCCTCCCCTCTAGTGATCATCCCCACTGACAAAGCTACACCTTGCCATTGATTGTCCTTGTTATTTGGGTTGCAGTGATCATCCTACTTATCGTTGTCTAACTATATCCCCTCGTTAGCTAGCCAAGATGCTAGATTATTATCTCCCCTCTTCACATGGCTTCAAATAATGGTGGAGATGTTATACATTAACTTGGCCACTTGCTTTAGGGAGGACTCGAGATGTCATTTGTAAGAGATCTTAGAAATCGACATCCCTTGTTGAATCCGCTTAATAATTTTTATTATCAAAAGGGAATCACCCTCTCCTATTACCTTTTTATATTCGTTATGATTTCCTATGTTGAGGCCTTCTTCCAAAGATAATATTTCCATAATGTTGTTAATGTTGTGGCCCAACTTGCATGCATAAGTTTTTATGAGCCCTCCCGAGTTATTATAAAAAACTCCTCCCAAAATTTCCTTACATGGGTTTCATTTTGATGCCCCATTGAGGTTAAGTTTGACAAACCCTTGACGAGGAGGCAAGCATCTTGATGGATATGAAACCTTTGGGGGCAATGAAATCAGGATGACTAGGGTCGAATGAATAGTTAGAGCTAGGACCCTAAGGATGTTTCTCTCATAATGGTTCGTCTTCCAATATTCATCCTTGCATGGTTGAGTAACAACTCTTTCCTAGATAGCTTTGATTACTCTGGTCCAAATCTTTGTCGAGGTCTGAGTCTCAATCCTAAAGACTCTCTCGTTGCATTATTTCTATGTTTCCCATAACAAGAATATTGGGAGGATCTATTAGAGAGGATTGACTATAGGGTTTTTAGTGATAGAAGCTGACCATTCTAGGGAGGTAGGAAGCGATTGATAACTCCATATCGATCTACAGAATAGGGATTCTCTCTGGTTCCATAAGAATTCCAAAAAGGGCCAAGAGTTGAACAGGTGCTCAATTGATTCTTCCCCCGAGAGATAGAGTGGGCATATTGAGGGTCCTTAGAAGACTCTTTTACAAAGATTATCCCAAGTAAGTGTCTTGTTTTAAGTTAGAAACCACATAAAGGTTGAAACATTTAACCACAAATTCTATTGCCATATATGTTGCCAATTTTTCTATTAGGGGTGATTTTCATGGTTTGATGCAATCAAGTATGGCTCTTGAACCATAAAAGATCCCTTTTTTTACGAACCCCAATGGAGGTTGTCCACCTCATTACGAATCTTGATTATCATGTTGGTTAATTCCTCCAAAAAGATTTCTAAAGTATCTTGGTCCCAATATCCTTACCATCCTTTTTTGGGGAGCTAGTTGCTCCATCTATGATGGGCCTCTTTAGATATCCAATAATGAGCTACTTTGGTTTTTCCTTTGTGCAACATTGCTTCCTTTATTCCTTGGAGTTGTTCTTGGTATGACCATTTTGACATTTAATGTCAAGAATATTTCAAAAATAAATGCTCTTGCCCATTCCTATTTTCCTAGAAGTAATTTTGTTGGATTAAGGATCTATTTTACTCGACCAAGTTCCAAATGTTGGAGCCACTTGGGGAACTTTGAATTCGGATTAGGCTTCCTTCCTTTTCTTCTTTGGCATATTTGACCTTCCATAGACAATCCCACTGATACTGTTGGTTGGTAAGCCATTGCCACCATAAATTTTCTCCTAAAGATTTACCCACTATTTATGGGTCTCAGAGGCCCAAACCTCGTGCCATGTTGGGCTTATATATCGATTTCCATGAAACTAGGGCCCATTTTTTCCTTTTTGTGGATCCCCACTAGAGGGAAGAACTGTCTATCTTTCTCACCGCTTTGAGGATATACTTAGGAGCCTCTAGGATAGAGAACTAGTAAAGTGGAATAGTTTGAAGCACTGATTTCATTAGGATCAGTCTACCGGACAGGTTAAAGGATCAAAAGGCCTAGTTATCGAGCTTCTTGTCAAGACTAGAGAGGAGATATTCCCAGGAAAATTTCTTTAGGTAAGCTTCTACCAGGAGAACTCCTAAATATTTAGAAGGGAGAGTGCTATATTGGAATCCCAGGGTCTCTGCTATATGGGTTTGGAAATTTGGAGGCATATTGAAGAAAAACAACTGATATTTTCCTTCATTAATTGTCATTCCTAAAGCTTCCGAGAACTCCATTAGCTCCTTTTTTTATTTTTAGGTCTTCTGTTATGTTAGGAGTATCCATTAGAATAATTTCATCCACAAATTGTTGGTGGGTAGTTGGTTTTTCGTCCCTATGGAGATTGAGGCCTTTCCACTTGCCTTGAGATGTTGTTGCTTGGATAGATCTCCCTAGACCTTCTACCATTATAATAAAGAGGAAAGGGGATAAGGGGTTGTCTTGGTGAATTCCATGGGAAGGGGAGAAGGTCATTGAAGGAGACCCATTCATTGGGATGGAGAAGAACACAAAGGAAAGTAAAGACACAATCCACTTAATCAAGTGTTGGGAGAAGCTAAAGGCCCGAGGGATACTTGAAATATAGAACTAAATAAGGATATCCTAAGGTTTATCCAAATCCAAATTAATTGTCAAGATAGGATTGTGGGAATAATTTAAAGAATGAATGTATTCATGCACCATAATAATTTTATCTAGTATATGACATCCTTCCACAAAGCCTGATTGTTCCTAAGAGATTAGGAGGGGAAGGAGAGACTTCAATTGGTTGGTGATGAATTTAGAGAATCATTTTATAGATCGCATTACATATGACTATAGGTCTAAATTTTCTAGGGTCTTCAACCTTGTCCTCTTTGGCGATCAAGGTTAAGAAAGTATATTTGAAGGAAGGGAGGACCTTAAGGATTTTTTTAGAGTCTTCAACTACTTCCAAAACATCTTGTTTGATCACATACCAACAAGCATGAAACAATTCAATTGTAAAATCATTCGGGCCTGGATATTTACCTTTGGAAATTTCCATAATTTGCTATTTGACCTCTTCCATCAAGATTTATCTCATCAGATCTTCATTATGTTCCTCTGTTACCATCTAAGGTATGTGTTGGGTTATCTTATTGATTCCTAATTTCCTATTATCTTTGGGTTCTTTCATTAATGAACTGTAATATTGAATTAAATATATTTCTATTTCAATATGGTTGTAAATTTTATTCCCTTGGGAATCTTGAATCGAGGTAATTCGATTAGTGTGTCAGTGTTGGAGCATTGAGTTGTGGAATTTGTTTTTATTCTTTTCCCCTACTTTGAGCCATTCAACTATGTATTTTTGGCACCACAACTTCTCCTTCAGTTCCTCTCTGATAGATATTTAAGATCTTATTTTAGTTTCTTCCTCGATGAGTTTTTCTGTGCGCCCATTTCTTATCATACTTTGTTGGATTTTTTTCATATCCTCCATAAGTTGGAATTTTACAAAGAATATATTTCCAAATTCTTCTTTGTTCCATTTCTTGAGCTATTTATTTAAATTATTCAAGCGTTGTTGGATTCGATACATTTGGGAACCCGAGGGTATGATTATGCTCTCCACCAACTTTCAAATTTCTCTTGGAAGGAGTGATTGTTCAACCAGAATTGTTCAAATCGGAATGGCTGATTTTTAGGACTATATTGAATTTCAATGGTAATCAAATGGGCCAATGATCAAATTCCTGAAAGGGAAGAATGGAGGTCTCGATAGAAAGTTTAAGGAGTAAAAGGAATGTCGACACTGGTAAATGATCTAGACAAGAGGCTATATGATGGGCACCTCTTCTATGATTATTCCAAGTGAATATTCCAATATCGGTTTCCCAATATACCAATTTTAGGTCATTCAAAGTCTCCTTAAATCAGTCCAAGTATTGATCCAACTGGTTGACCCCTCCTTTCTTTTCCAAGAGAGAAGAGATTATGTTGAAATCTCCTCCCATAATCCAAGGGATTTGCAAGATGAAAGGATTGAGGTTTTGGATGGAATTCATAAAGGATAATTTATTCGAGAGAGTTTGAGGGTTGTAGACGTTGGTGACTATACCTATTTGGTTGGACCAAATTAGTTGGAATTTAGCATAAAGGGAGCATCTAGTAGAGAAAAAGTGGTTGAGGATGATGTCTGAGGGATTCCAGAGGATTGACAAGCCTCCCAAGGATTGATTTTCATCAATAACTACTGATTGGTAGCCCCGCCAACATTTAGAGGCTATTTTTTCAATAATTTTAGAAGAGCACTTGGTTTCTTGGACCATCACAATAGACAAATTTTCTTTGGAGATTAGAGTCTTCATGGATCTATGTTTTCTTGGGCCATTTAGACCTCTTATATCCCAAGAAATTACTTTCATTGATATTGGTGGGGTTGTGAAGTTTTTTTTTTTCCATACTCTTAATTCAATATTAATTGACTAGGAGTTCTGCTAGGTCTTGGAGTAGTTATTTTTTTGAAGGTCGATCTCTCTTCTTATATTCTTTAGTTAATTTAATTATTTCCTTGGCTAAAGAATTCTTGATTCCTAGAGTAGATGCAGTAGTATACTTAACTTTATGAGTAACCACTAATTTTTCCTTATGTTTGGATTTGAGGAGAGCTGATTTCAGGAGTTGGATTTGATTTTCATGGTTTGAGTAAAGGTCTTTCCTTTCATAGGTGTCGACTATGATTTTTAGGTCGAGTCCTTATAATTCCATTTCTTCACATTCTTCCATATCTATTTTTATTTCATCTATGTTCTTCATTTCTTCATGCAAATATTTAATTGTGAGGTTTCCTTGATGCATATCTGAATCTTTACTCGCCAATGACTTGGAATCGGGGCCTAGAGACTAGATCTAGTCCTTCTTTGGCTGGATCTACTACTCCTCGGTCTGGATGTCTATATGGTGATATTTTATTGTCGACAATGTTTAGAATATTTTGTTGGTTCGGGGGCCCTTGGGATTTGGCTACGACATTGATTTTCTAAGAATATTTCTCTTGGCAAGGGATTTTTCAAATCCATCTACATCCTTTCCTTGCTACGATTTGGAGTTATCCATTTTCGTATCCAATAGGAAATCCATGAATAGGTGACCATGGAAGTGGAATTTATGGCACTGAAAGGGGATATGTTCATAATCAATTGTTTGAATCCAATTTGTTTCGTGACATCTGACGTGGGAAGTGTCTTTGAAATTTCAAGATACAAAGATCCAAACATATGAGGTATATCTTCCTTGGTGTGTTGTATCTGCAATTTGGAAAAAAAAACCTAGGGTATTTCCTATACCTTATAGTATCTCTAGGTGCCAATAGTCTTGCGAAAGAGTATAGAAAGATCCATAGTAGATCTTCCATACAATCCTATTTATCATGATTGAATTTCTATTTTCATATATGCAAGTATAAACCCATCAAGTTGAAAAAATAAGGACCACTCTCGAATACCCTTTCTCAATATTTAGCTGGATTACAGATAGCGGTAAATAATCCCTTAGATCCTAGGTTGAGGTCAGCATCTACTTCGGTCTTCCAACATATCTTGATCCTCCTGAGAAGGGAAATTTTTGATGGCCACAATCGCATGAATTTGCAAATCAGGGCGTGTTCTTGCATGTATTGTATATTTTGTGCCATAGCTGGGAGATGAATTTCATAGTGGGATTTTCATTGTTTGAGGGATATAGGTCGAGGACTGTCCTATATCTAGAGACTTTTTATTATGATCCTTCTAGGTTTCCACTTTGGGTGAATGATGAGGATGTATATTTTGTTCTTTTTCCATTGGACTCATGATTTCAGAGGTTAGCGTAGGCTACATAGAAGTCAGGTCATAGATTTTATTAGAATGGCCAATATTTCGATGGAATGAGGGGTGGCTACTTTTAGCCACCACATTCCTAAAGGAGGGGGAGAAACCACCCCCAATGGTGGCTTCCATTAAAGTTTACAAAGGTAGGTTTAGGGTTCAAGCAAACATGTTCCATAGCTTAGTCAAAGTTTTCCCAAGAAGTGCATTTGTCTTAGTAACACTAAGAGAGTTGAATATGAAAATAATTCTCTTAAAATGTCCTACTTACACCTACATTAAATGATAATTTAAAAATATTTGTTACAATATCAATATTCTTAACCTTTTAACTCATAAAACCTATGGTGATTTAGGAATTCTTCTCTAAACTTTTTAAGAAAATAAAGTAATTACCTTTTCTTTTTTCTTAAGATTTGATAGACCAAATTTAGTCTCCATGGATTCTCATTGTCATCATCATCATAATCAATTAAAATTCAAATACATATTAAATTTGTTAAACCTTTCGTCGAAATTTGACGTCAATTTCAGGGTGGTAGGTTCCTAGGGGTGTCATCTATGAAACTAGAGAAACAATTCAAGAAAACTGTTCATAAAGTCCGGGAATATCATCCAAAAATTTGGTATAGACATATGGTTTATATCAGGGTTTCAAGATTTCTCAGGAAAATAAAATGTAGAAGGAAATAATCAGTGGAGATTAACTTATGCTCATTCATCATATGATCAAAGCAACAAATTTAGTGGACACTAGGATGGATTCAGTCTCATGCTGAATACTTAAATTATCCACTAAATTATTACATATGTTGTACTATCATGTATTAAGAGAAAAAATGAGGTAGCAGATCACTTGGAAAGAAAATAAACTCAAAAAGTGGTGGGAATGATGGCTATCAATAGTGAGGTGATATGGGAGCCTATGCCTTAGGATATGAAATGATCCTTAAGGGTTTAATAGAATGTACTATATTCATGTAGGTTTTTATGAATGCAACCAAAAGGGAGGAGAAATTGATCATATCTCCCATGGATATTAGTCTAACTTACCTCAATTCATGTCATGAGGAATTGATGATACCTCACATTGGAGAATATGGGAAGGAGTGCAAGTGTTATTTTTATATTCAACATGGTGTAAAATACAAAGGCTATATTCATCTGGTTTATAGTCAAATTCCCCTCAACCCAAGGTTTCTATCAATTTATATTTGGGAGGAGAATCACTACTGAGCAAGGTGAGGTTCTTGCAACCTTGGAGGCTAAAATGACTAGTAATCATGATAACATATATGAAATTAAGATGGTTTTACTTAAGAAAACTGAAAAAAGTGTTGTTCTTGGAGCATGAATTGGCTCCTCTTAGGTGGATGGTAGTTCTTGGGCATATTTCCTCCCTTGAAATATCAATCTCTTATACCCCCCCTGTAACATCCCGCTCTGGTGCACTGAAAAAACTTATTCTTTGAGGACACTTGCTCGCAAGTGATCTGGATTTTTATGATGATAAACCACTTATCCTTGATGATGATGCGTTATGATTGATAACATGATGTTCTACTATTGTTGTATACAGGTTCTATTGACTCAGTTTATTTGAGTGTGTAGGGTTTTTGACCTAGAGGATGCAGAGGCATCGACGAAACCCTTGGACTCCGGATTTAGTCAGGGAGTGTGATATTGAGTTGATTTATTTACCATGATATTTATTGATTTGATGATATGTTGTTGACATATTCTGACATGATGGTTGATGATGCAGGCTGGCGATAGTTTGCCGACCAGACTCACATATGGAGTAAAGGGGCCACACATGATTTCCAGAGAGGTTGAGGGAGAGATGTGGATAGCAGCCCTGCCAAAACCTACTAGCACTCCCGCTGTGGCTCGAACTGTAGGTTAACGAATACCTAGTTCGAGAGGATCCACGATGCCGTGAGGGAAGACTGTGACAGTCGCTCACGACGATTCTAAGGGGCGCGCAATAAGGCGGGGGATTTATTCCTTAGAGCCCTTAGTCTCCCACAAGTTCACCTGGCGGAGTGTTGACTCCAGGGGTTATAGAGTTTACCAATCCATCAAGTCGGCGAGTGGCACCCTTGGAGAACGTGGTGCATCCTGAAGGGCACGTCGCGCAACAGAGGAAAACGAGGCGAGTGGCACCCTTGGAGCACGTAGTGCGTCTTGAAGGGCACGTTGCATTGATGATGATGATGAGACAACCTAGATGACCCTAAGACCTTAATGCCTGATAAAATTCTTAAAACCACCCCCCTAATGAATTGTCACCGAGTTCAAATCTGAACCTAAATTTAAAACACCTCTAAGATAAAATTTTGACTAGCCTTAAGAGAATACCCTCCAAAAATAAACTTAAGGACGTAAACGAAAACCCTCCTAGTGTTAGTTAAAGTCTTCTTAAAATTAAAGGGGGTAAAGTAATGAGGGAGTTAAATTGAGTGAAACCCATGGCTTTTAAATTATAAAGAAGAATTACAATTATTAAAGAGTGGGAGTATAAAAATTTAGGATTTTAAAAATATATTGAAAATACTATTAAGCGCATTTATCATTTTGGGTTTAACAAAAAAAATAAAAAAATAAAAAATAAAATAATAATAAAAGAGAGGAATAAAAAAATAGAAATGAGAAAACTTGTAATAAAGGAAACTTAATAATGGAAAGTAGGAGACATAGGGTAAAAAGTGAAAAGGAATCATCATTTAGGAGTTACTAAAAAGCAACAACTTCATTTTAGGAAAGTTATTAAAAGCATGAGAGGGGATCTAGGAACCCTAGGAGTAATTTAAGGAGCGATTTTTGGGGGGATGAGGGAATTGAGTCTTTTAATTATTAAAAAGAAATTAATTTTTGGAGAACCATAGGGATGAGGGACACTTGGACGACATAATTTTTTTTAGAGGTTTGTCATTAAAAATGTAATTAATAATGATTTAGGAAAGTAGGTGGGTCTCAAATTCTATAAAAGAAGGGGAAAAGAAGGAAGAGGGGGAATGGTTAGCGTATCGCTACGCTCCCAGATTGAGGCTTGACGGATTGCTTGTGAGGAGTTGGGTTTATCTCAGTTGTATTGGAGTGGTAGCTCAGCCTTGGAGGCGAGCTGAGAAGCCAGTATTATCTCTGGATCTTGTGTGGCCCCTTTGCGGCTCGGGGGGCTAAGGGGGAAGAAGAGTACCCCTAGTGATTGGATGGGAGGTATCGGTGAGGTCTCTACGGTTGGCGAGCTGGAGCGACACAGATCAGTAGCGCGGGACAACGTCTTCGAGTTATTCGCCGCCAGTTCTAGGTACGCTGTACATTGTTTAAAACAAAAGAAAAATGACTGAGTTGCATATGATTTTTGAGATGATTGATTGATGAAACTAATTAGGATGATTCCGCTTCCCTTGTTATTTCGGAATTTCTGTTATTGTCAGTTACCCTATAACCCTTCTCGGCGTCGGTGTTTGTCCCGGCGTGGTCTGTTTTAGAAAAAAAAAATATAGATTTGTACATTACGATAGGGGTTTATCTCAGCGTTCAAATGTAAAAAAAAAAAATTCTTCCACGTTGGGCATTTATCCCAGCAATTGATGCCTAAAAATTTTGCGTTGATGGTGTTTTAGCATTAGATTTTACGCTCTGCAATTTATTGTTGCAAGATTTTATTTTCAAAAAAAAACTGCTGTCTCTTAATTCTACACTGAAGAATTTTAACCACTGTTTGAATGGACAAGAAAAGGATTCGAGTTCGTTCATGAGGGGTGAAGGGAAAATTTCATTCTGTCTCCCCTCGTCACTAGAATTCTCACTAAAAATGTTCGACTGGCAGTAGGGATTGACCTTTCGTTTAAAAAAAATAATCAGATCTGAGAAATCGTGGATTGCTCTGCGTATGTTGGTTTCCTTGCGCTGGCTACATGGCCTCACTGATTTTTATGGAACCCATGTCAGAAAACATCCTAAGTCGTGGTTATCTTTATGGGAAGGAATAAATTCAGTGCTATCATTTTCCCTATTGAGCTATTTTCTCTCTGCGTTTTTCCTTTCTTTTACCTGCATTTTTTTTTGTGTTGATGTTTCCTGCTTGGGGTTGGATCTCCTCGGAGAGTTGGGGAAGGTCGATACCCACAAAAACCACCCACATACATTTGCAACCGAGCATTTTCTTTGCTCATCTCTGGTGCGATTCGTGGGGGGATACCCATGCGAATTCGACCCTCTACCCTCTGCGTTTCTTTTGGTAAACCCCCCGGATGCTAAGGGATCCTTATCACCGACGTTGTCCGTCTGGTGACATCGAATATCTACCCTCCCGGGATGACCCATCCTCTGACCGAACCGTTTTCATTTCCTGACAGCATCCTTCCTTGTCATGCGGTTTTGTTTTATTAAAACACTGGACCAGAAAATGCGTGGGGGGGAATTTGTCTTGATGTCAGTTGAAGCCAATCGCTTCCAGGGTCTTTTAGCAGACGTCAAATAAAGAACATTTTCATGTTTTTGTTCTTATGATTTTAGTTTCCCAAAAGAATAACAGAACACGATTTACTTCACGAGTTGGTTTTCAAAAAAGGGGAACCTATGTAAAGAACAAAAGAGATTACCTTTCTACGTTAAACTTTCACCCAACTATTTACCTCCTTTTTGTTAAGCATTCCTAAGAACGTTCTTCTTATGGTATCCAAGGAAAACCCCTTGGGTTAAACTTTTCACATATCTTTTTACCTTGTTTTAGCTTTTATCTATAACCAACAATCTACCTTCCTTCCATAAGGGAATTCTACCTTAATCTGTGTGATAATTCTTTAACATCAATTACTATTTAGTTAGCGATTATCAATAGCAAGATATTTGCTTAGTCAATGTTTAATTGAGGATAATGATAAGCAAGGAATGTTAATATACGGTAATGAGATGTACTGGAATCGTTAACATGTAATTGAAACGTTAATTATTGTAATGTTATGGATTATTAAATGAAAAGATGTCATTTATTTTAGATATGTTACCGAAGGTTTAATTTAATTCAGATTAAGTGTCTTACCCATTTATAACCTTACTGGTTCTCTTATTGTTATATCCTTCTGTGAATTTTCTCGTTCAGCTAATTACCATTCATTTCCAGCGAATCTGTAATTATTTTAAATGGCAATGCTACTAGGATAAGGGTATCTATATGTTCATTCTGGTCTGGTAATTATAGTTCCTTTGTTATTAGCAATCATGTAATGCAAATCTTATTGTTAGTGCACCTGGTAAGGGTTAATGTCCTGCCATTTGTTATGAAAGCGATAAGGGGATGGAGCGATGAGGTTAGTGAAGACGATCTGTTGTCCTTTCATAATTGTAGACATTAAATATTTCAAAGCATGTAAGCAGTCATCACAGATGTCCCGTATATATGTTCGTGTTGATGAAATAGCTATGCTTTTTTTTCCTAAAATATTGATAATTATATATATTCTAAGTGAAAGTAATGGACTGCCATAAAAGAGATGTTAATGTAATGTCCTTTAATTTGGAATGTGCTTGTATTTGAATGTTTAGTGGAGTATTGTACTTACTTATACCCTTTTTTATGTGGGTAAATATATATTTAATAATTTAATAATAGATTTTGGTTGAAGTGATTAAATTATCTTATGCAAATTTTGGGAAATTTTAATTGTTTAGTTAGGAATGTTAATTGATTTATTGATGTGGCATAACATGCATACAAGAAATAATCATAAAATTCTATGTTATTTTTATAAATAAATGTAGAGATTTATGCTAATTTCATGCAATTGAAATTGTTATTTTTAAGTTTAGAAATTGTATTCAAATATGTTAAGTTTTATAATCATTTTATAATGGCAGTGTTATTTTGGTAATGCTATCAAAGTTTTTGATGATATTGATGACACCTGATCTGTGAGGTTTGAACTAAGTATCATGGAGCAATTGGTTGTGTTTAATGCCAAGTGAGTCGTGGAAAATACCTTGTCTCGAATGTTGGTTCGTCATTGTCTGAGTCCTTCATACCTGTTCTTTCCATAGTCGGTGATTTTCTTAATTATTTTTGTACTTGGTTGAGTCATCTAAGTATGGGATCAGTCGTGTTGGGTGGAATATAGACACCTCCTGGTAGCCTTAGGAGATATGTCTGTGTGTGATTTTTCTGTGTAAAGAGTCCAGTGCCATATCAAGAGTCTCGGGCCCTTTAAAAGCAGGGTTTCCACTCTTGCGACACACCTAACGGAGGATGCTAGTCTCTTCCTGAGCAGTCGGCCAGGAGCCTGTCTAATCTTCTTTTGAGAATACATAAGACTAAACGCCCTGCTTTTCTGTGCAGAAATAGTAAACTCTTCCATTGGACTCTTTCGTCTGTGACTGTAATGTACTTAACACCTGGTGTTGTTTTCTGCTTATAGCTGCTAGTTGTACGCCATATGTCCAGGGGAGTTTATTGCTTGTTTTCACTGTGATATGTTGGGGTCATCTTGTTGTGTTCGTCTTTCTTGCGTCTCGTTCTAGGTCAGGTTACTAGTTTCTGCCTGAGCAGTCGGCCAGGAGCCTGTCTAATCTTCTTTCGAGAGGACCTAAGACTAAACGCCCTTCTTTCCTGTGCAGAAATAGTAACCCTAACACCATGGTTTCTTCCTTCTGTGTTCTTACTATGCAACCCCAGTATGTCTTAATGTTTGTGTTGTGCGCCTTATGCCTAGGGTCGTATATTGTTGCAGATACTCATTGTGTGCCTTCAGTCCTCTGGTGCTAAACCTCGTGGTTGCGTCTTGTTGGTTGTCGATTGGCGACGTAGAGTCAAGTGTGTTTGTTACTTCCACATGTGCACACACCTTAAACAAACAAAAAAAAAAGATAAAAAAAAATAAAAAAAAAATTGCTCTTGTTCTTAGTGTTGGTGTCGTAACGTGGAGGTCGTTACATATGGTATCAGAGCTGGTTCGACCCGTGACTTGGGATTCGCTATGGCTTCCGTTGACATGATTATGTTGATTATTCTGTTGCTGATCGAGTTGATTGTTTGTGTCCAGGTAATCATGGTTAGAGGACGCCGCGGAGGCCGACGATGGGGTACTAGGGGAGGAGGCGTGACGCCTCCAACAGCATCTGCGCCTGAGGGGTCTAACCCCCAGGGAGGCGAGCAGGTCTTTGGACAGGAGAAGATCGCAGTTGTCGATGTTGTGAGGATGATGAGATCTTTCCAGCACATGTTTGAGGTGTTGATCAGCAAATTGGACAGGGATGAGGCAAGGGCACCAACACCTGCTGAGGTTCCACCGCGCGCACCGGCCGTTATAGGTAGCCTTCACCGTGAACTCGAGAAGGTGAAATTTCCTGAGTTCTTTGGTGCCCCAGAAGGCGTAGCCACCGAGGCATGGTTGGAGAATATGACGATGTTCTTCGCACTTCACGATTATACCTCCAACATGAAGGTCCGCATGGCAGTCTTTCAACTGAAGGGGAGTGCTCTTCTATGGTGGAAGATGCTCCTACCGCAGCTAAACATGGCCGTTGAAGACGTGTCATGGGAATTGTTCAAGGAACGGTTCCGAGAGAGGTCTCTTTCTGAGGAATTCATTGAGCGTCAGCTCAATAAGTTCAACGCCTTACGACAGGGAGGTCGTACAGTGCCCGAGTACGAGGCACG
>SNQJ01S0070068.1:2950-17596 GCA_010110895.2 Picea sitchensis
GGTGTCAGTGGCTAATTGTACCAACCATGGCTTGGTTTGTTTTTGTGGATGTAGTTTACACTTATCAACAACTTTAGGGGCTATATAACTCAAATTTGAACCAGGATCAATCAAAACAGACACCAGATGGTTGAAAATCATACCTTCTATTTCCACCACTGAAGCTTGGTGGTCAACTTGGTTATTATCCAATGATGCATAAATCTGCGACACACTCCTTTCCACATCATTGACTGTGGTAGCTTCCTGAATGTTATAAACTTTTGGATTGCTCTATTTTTGATGTCGACAGTCTCTCAGGAGATGCTCTTCTCCGCAACCCCAACATTTCAGAGGTTCTCTCTTTGGGTTATCAGTCTTTACTGGTATAGGTCCAGAATTTTTATTTCCTCTCGATGAGGGAAAGTTCTACTGGAGTACACTCTGGGCTGGAAAGTTCATTCTGGGGTTCTTCTTCTAGTTCTTAAATCCTGAGGATTTGATCCCCTTTTTCTGAAATCTCGAACCACTCTTCTGTTTTCAGTATCCACGAGACTCTGCCCGATGTCCATATTGTTCATGACAATATGTTGTGTTTCGAATAGTGTCTTCTAAGGTCTTTGGCTCATCAAATTCAATTATGTTCCGATATTCCTTGGGTATCCCACTGATGAAGCGTTGCACCTTCACCTTCTCTGCTTTGATGTAGGGTACATATCTCAATAAGTCAAGGAATTTGTTGACATATTCCTCTATAGTGAGTTGCCCCAGTTCGAGTTCATAAAACTCTTTAGTCTTCTTGTTGAAATATTTTTCCGACAAATACTTCTTCTGGAAGTATTTCTCAAACTGTTTCCAGGACAGGTCCTCTTCATGGACCCCTTTCACATTCTTAAGATCTTCCCACCAGAGGGAAGCTTTTCCGTTTAGATTGAAAGTGGCCACTTGGGCCTTCAAATTCTCTGAAAAATCATGGACTCTGAAATATTTCTTCAGTCCAAGTATCCAGGCCTCTACTTCCTCTCCCATCTTTATCTCACCATCGAAGGAGGGAGGTTTGGCCTTTTTGAATTCCTCAAATTTATGACCCTTGGAAGTCTTGTACTTCTTCTATTTTCTTCGAGAATAGGAACCGGTCCTGCTACTGTAAGAGCCTTCTGAATCGCCAACTTCCTTCTCAAAGGAATCGTCTGGCACTGGTCCTTTACCTCTGGGGTGGACCTTCCTTGAGGTTCTCCTCTCAGTATGGCCATTGATATGACCATGTTTCGGCATCTCGGGTTCATGCTGCATTTTTCGTTGTAGGTTGGATAAGCTCTGCAATAAAACTGCATTGATTTCAGTTTGCTTATCTTGTTCTTTCATCATCCTTTCATTATCGGCCTTCCAGCTTTGCAATTCGACCATGAGACTCCTCATAGTCTCAGCTAGATCTGGAGGGGTCCCTATTTCTCTTCTTTCATCAGACTCTTTGTCTCTATTGTGGGAGCCTTCTCCCATCTCTTGGTGAGTCACCATTCTCTGTGTCTGTAAATTCTCATGGCTGATCGTCCGTTTGGCAGCAAAGACAAACGCTTGTTGTTAGTCAATATTTATATGTATTTATACCCAGTACATAATTCATATTTTCACATGTATACCCATATAACAGGGGTTTTTCATTTGGGTCTTAATCCTTATCTATCCATCCATCTCAATTGCAAGAGACTCTACCTACTTTAGTAGGTAGCCATCGTAACACTAAAACATGACAACACAGTTCATGTCCCTTGTTTGGCTGGTGCAACTTTATGGAACAATTTATTCCACCTTTGTCATTTTCACTCAGATCTTATCAATGATAACGATCAGTGCATCCATACTCCTAGAAGAGTAGTTATTATTTTAACAGAGGGGTTACGAAAAAAAAATTCCCAGATTACAATTTCATTCTGCAATCCTTCTTCTTAAGGAGAAAACACAGATAACAATATCTTCTTACGTGGCTCGTGCCTGAGCCCAAGCAGGCCAAGTGTTGTAACCATGCTTTGATACCAATTTGTAACACACCTACTATCATAATAAAATCTTTAGTTTCTTTCTGTAGAATCAGAGCCCCCAAAATATCTACGGAGGCCTAGTGTAGGCTAGCTCTTTCTCTGTCTACTCCCATGTGATCGTGGGTCATGATCACAGGTCAAATAACCATGGTGCCTCTCAGTAATCCATGACTCGACGCTATAGAAATGTTGAATTGTTAAGCTCTGCAACCACCGAACCCTGACGGGGCTAGAGACTGGCCAACAGGGACGAATCCCAACAGGGTTAGATAATGACCAATAGGAATAGGCCCTGTCACGCGGTTGAGTGGAGTATAGGTGGAAAGAGGGAAACACGACACAGTGGGAAACATGATAGGAGATGGGTCCCACTTCACACGCCACACCATTCTGGACCCCCCCCATTAAAGGAAAAATGGAAAGGGGGGTCCAGAATTTGCCTGAATGTCGTTGATCAAGGCGAATAAATCCTGACCATTCAAGAGTTGCGCATTCAATTCCGGACCCCCCCCTCACCGCTAAAGGAAGAACAACAAGGGGGCTTCGAAATGAAGCCTCAGCTGTAGATATGGGCAGGTGGACTCTAGCCATCCATATCTTCTCATCACTTACCCTAAGGTGCATTCGCACCCCAACTTAAAGTCAACATCTCTTCCTCACATCTGACGGTCATTATAGACCTTGAGATCCTCCGAAAGAATCTCATCCGTTCATCAGGACTTATCATCACGAGAGTCCGAACTCTCGACCATGAGACTCCCGAATCCTCGATCCCCAGTTTCCTGATGTGGTTAATCTCTCGACACGTACCCTCCTTAAATTGGACGGTCCAGATCTGTCTCGGGGTTTCCACCATGGAAAGTCCCAATCTCTCATCACTAGAACTCCCGAGTTCACGATTCCCGATTTCCCGAAATGGGAAATCTCACAACACGTGGCCTCCTTAAATCGGATGGTCCAGATCTGTCTCGAGGTTTCCACCATGGAAAGTCCCGATCTCTCATCACCAGAACTCCCAAGTTTGTGATTCCTGATTTCCAGAAATGGGAAATCTCAGGACACGTGGCCTCCTTAAATCGGATGGTCCAGATCTATCTCGGGGTTTCCACCATGGAAAGTCCTGATCTCTCATCACCAGAACTCCCGAGTTTGCGATTCTGAATTTTCCGAAGTGGAAAATATCTTGACACGTGACCTCCGTTACTCAGATGGTCTAGATCTATTTCAGGGATTTCACCCCTATTCACTGGGGCTTTAACCCTCAGGTATCTCTTGACAGATCCAACGGTTGTCGGGTTTTCCAGCCGAGATCTGACGGCTCAGACAGGTTCCTAACTTGTGTGCTCTCATACGACTCCCTAGACATGGAAAGATCAACGGTCTGGATGCTCTCATGGACCTTGGGGATCTACGGTCCCGACCTCTTCGCTACCCACGAAGACACAGAAAGTCACAGGGGTAAGGCACTTAACATCCTACTTTCTCCTACCAAATCTTAATGGTCATGAATGACCATAGATTTCCCGACAGAATCTCGTTCGTCGATCACCACCTATCAAGGTTAAGGCACTTAACTTTCCAGCTTCTTCCTCTTATCTGACGGTCATGAGTGACCACAGATCTCCCGACGGGATCTTGTCCATCGATTCGATACTTATCATAGATTTCTTAAGGCGTTGTGCCTTCACATCTTCCTTCCAGGCTCTTGATGGGCTTTTCAAGAAGGGTATCTCTATGGGGAGGTTTACCCAAGGTACTATCTGAGGCAGATAAGGGTATCGCTCTCCTGAGAACCAGACGTGAAGTCTGAATTAGATCAGTATGCACATAAATAATGATTTATGAGAACATAATCCATACGTAGTCTTTCCATATAAACATACAACTACCAGTACTGATCAAGACATGATACAAACATTCTTATAATGAAATCATTCAAAATTTCACAGCTTATGATCATAAATGTCAGCATACATATATTTCAAGATGCCAAAGGAAAAATACTTATCATAAGGTAACACCAGGGGTTATGCAACTGCTGAGAGGGGTGCTCGTTTCCACCCAACCGTAGGCTCAGCGACTCCCAACGGATTTACCACTAGCCACCCCCGAGCTGAGACCACAATGTTGTGAGACTGCATCTCTATTTTCCAATGACCAGGAGTGAAGGTTACTCTCCTGCCTCTCTGCTATCACTCACTCTGCTTATCGCCATAGTTCTCTTTCTCCCCTCGCGTCTGCCCCCAATCGCTTCTCCCCCATGCCTTATCCTCTTGCGAGGTTGCGTGTGGCATGATTTCCCTCGTGTTGGCCAGGCATGAAGGCTCTACGGATGGTCGGTTCACCTCCCTATCCCTCATTAATTCTTGAGGAGACATCTACCTACCAGACTGCGAGACATTTAATTCGGGGCCAACAAGACGCTTTTGGTTCTCCGGGCCAGTGAAGTCAAAATACGGTATTGTTTTTCGGTGGAATTTAATACCACCTTTCGAGGTGCCTTTCACCGCCTTTCTGCAACCATCATGGTCTTTTTTTCAGCATATCCCCTCTCAGCAGTCCTGCAATATAAATTCATAATATTATTCACATTCATGAACCTTTTCCACAAGGTCCATTCACATCACATATTCACATTTCTGAGTTTGCCACAGTTCTTGTCCAGTCCAGTTATTTTTACAAACTAGGGGAAACAGAGTGTTACACTCCCCTTGATCCACCACATAAGGTTTCCACATTAAAAATTATTATGACTATGGTACGAAGATCCTGTGAATATTTATACCCTTGGGTAGTACCTATCCCATATCCCACTAAAACACTAGGTGACATCAAGTCACTTAGTCTTACACACGATTTGGTACCTAAACCTTCCCTTCCTCTCCCTGCCTCAATTAATCCTCTTTCTCCCTCCCTCTCTGGTGAACCTATTCCTAGTAGTAACCAGGAGTCTACATGAGTGCATAAGAAAATTTGGCGAATGAACCAAATCTTGGGGGGCATGTCTCCAACCTCTGGACATGATAATGAAGTTAAATTGCCAACTTATTATGATGATGTTGGGGGAAAAGTATCAACCTATGAACACCATTTTGGGAAAAAACCTGCCAATAGGTATTAATCAACGTACCAACCTATGGAAATCATGTTGGGAAGAGGCTCGTGCATGGGTATTATTCCGAGCATAGTTTATTCTTATTTTCAAGACCGTTAAAAAATGAAACCAACTTCTAGCAAAGTTCCTATTTCTATGTCAAGCTTGTTAAAAAATGAAATAGAGGATTGTGAGCATAGTTTCATTCTTTGTTTCAATTTCATTAAAAAATAAAGCAGACTATGATCATACTTCATCACCCTTCGCGCTTGTTAAACCATGAAGAGTCATATTTCGAGTGGTAGTTTACCCCTTTTTTTTCCTTGTAGGACCAACTATGAAAAATGTATACTCTAGTCAATTATGAATAGAAGAGTTCTCCCTTGAATTGATTTACACGTTTTCGGGCTTGGGGGACTAATTTTATGAAAAATAACATCCATGGAATCATCTTTAAGATATTTTCAGACTCTCGAAACATGAAAAGACCGTTAATTTTTCCTTCTTTGGACTCGTAAAACATGCATTGAAGGACCCATATGGGGCCTAAACCCTCCTTCAGGTTCATTAATTATATGATTAGGGACTCATCGAAAATGAGCTATACCAAGAATTTGTTATCCTTCTCAATCTCATTAAAAAACAAAGAGGTACTCGCCAATCATGGTGGGAGGGAAATTGAAAGAAGTGGGTCAACAGTTTTTGGAAAGGATCATGGAAGTTGTTTGTTGTTTCCCTTTAACATGGAACTTGTTTGTGTCTCATATTATCATTGAATAATCTTCTTGTTTCTGATTCATACCAATTGAACGAGTCCTCATAATCCTTCATCTCACATGGAGAGTTCCCTGGTGATCATCGCACTATGTTTTGGTCTATCTCTCAGTCGATTCAATGCTACCAAGTCACTTTTTGTGCCTCACAATATTCAATGGAATTTTCATCTCAAACCAACCATTCTATAGTATTACTATATTTCATCCTCGTGTCATTCCAAACTCATTTGAGATATCATATTACATCACTTTTTATGTGTCATTTTTGTGTCGGTGATGGGGGATACATCATGTCCCTCCTTCAACGAGTATGTTCCTATCGAATTCAACACATTATCTAGGAACTAGACTTAAAAACCAGTTAGTACCTTGGAGTTTGCATGCCTCAATGGAAAGTTTCCTCTCTTTCGACAGTTGGCTTACATCATTGACCTCTGATTGAATGATTCCACAGATTTTCAAATTCAGTTCATTTATTCACATTCACTTGAATGTACTAGGGTACCTTGGGAATCATTGTCATTAATGGTGATTTCCATCTCACTTGTTAAAAGTATACATTAATGACTGATAATCAAGTGGTTTCTACCATGTTCGAAATCAATTTATCTATTCACATGGATAGATTCGTACTACTTCAGGATCGATATGAAGACCCTGGGTTGGGCGCTCACTCTTTTATATTCTTTAAACAGGTTGTGATGGATATTATCCGGTTATTTTGGGGATTTCAGTACACTCACCCTACTAGCAACTCCATTGATATATACTATCACATAGATCCACTTTGTATTGGTCTATGGTTATGGTTTTTGTCATATCGTAGCTCCACTGTGTATTTTTTCGTGGCTACAACTTAATCATGTCATGGAGGCATGGATCCAAATTGTATCTTTGATGGTCATATCCTTAGTCAATATTTCTCATGGATCCGCAGTGTATTGGTCGACGTCCATGCTTTGAGTCAATTTCTATTTTGAGCATAGGTATGCATGCCTCGAGAATGATACATATATAATGAATTATGGTTGTTTACAACTTCTTCCAAGTTCTCCTACTCCAACACCCTTGCATCGATATTTTTGTAAACTGTTTAAACGATCAGTTTCTCTTCTGACCTCACACTTTAGGGGGCATCTATTACACACCAAAATGTCACACTTAGGAGTCACATATTTTAAACACCTTAAATGTTGCAAAGTGCCATAAAGTGTTGTATGCACCTTATTAAGTGTCGCATGCACTTTTGCAAGTTTCATGTGCACCTTACTAAGTTTCGCATGCACTTTATTGAATGTTGTAAGTGTTGACACCATGACTAAATTTTGGTTGTGTTCCCTAAGCCATGGTGAATTAGGAAACATTGAGAAAATTTCGAAACCTAACCACTTTCCCAAAGTTTTGAGCCTTTTTTGACCACTAGAGCCCCCCTACCCATGTATAGGGAGCATTAGAGTTACCTAATCAACTATGGGGAAGCATTACTAATGCTTTGTGGCTAGTGTCGAGGGGCCATTATTTCAGTTAGATTTAATCCACCTTTTTTATGGGAAAATCCTGAGATGATGTTTTATGGTTATGGTCAAAGGATGACTCATACACTCGATTCAACCACATTCCTTCCATTTTGAGTACTAAATCCTAACCTAAGGAGTCAATATTGAAACCATTCCCTTTAAATGATATGGTGGTTAAACCTCTCAAGTGTTATATAAAAAAGGCCATTCATGGTTTAAATGGGGGGAATCCATTGAAGTATCATCATTCTGATCTCAATACATTCATGCAAGGGTTGGACTAGAGAGATTAGAGAAGCGTGTTGCAACATCAAAGGTGATTTGTAATTTCCTTGTTTATTGTCTTTCCATTAATATCAACTTGGAATATTCCTTTCACTATGATGTTCATGATAGTGTCTATGTTTAAGTCAAATCAAGTATAGATAGATTTAGTTCTTAACTAACAAGATCTATTATAAGTAGAAAAGTTTGGTTGCCTCTTGTTTTTCAGGTCGCTTTGATCACTAAAGGAATTGGAGCAATGAGGTAAAAGGATAGAGCAGTGAAGACAAAATTCGTGAAACAAGTAATTATCCCTTATTTTATCTATAGGTTAATGAACTAGATATACAAGGAAAGTAGTAACCATTTGTTTCATGTCTTTCTTAGATCATAGTTTGATCTAAGGAGAGTTCAACTTGTCTACAAGGTGAATGTCTCACAACAATAAAAAATGATCCTCAAAAAATTATCTCACTGTGAATAACTTGAGCAATGATGGAGAGTTGTTGATAGGTGGAGTGCTTTTATGTACAACCTTCTATGAGGTAACATATACTGTGTAATATTCAATGGATGGCATGTATGGAAAAGGTGGTGGGGATGGGTGGCATATGTTTTCATCTACTGTGGATGGATACGATGCAAAAGGTGGTGGGGTTGGGTGGCCTATGGGTGCAACCAATGTGGATGGATGAGATATGAAAGATGGTGGAGGTGAGAAGTGATAAACCCCTACAGGTTGTATGAGGGATGGTGAAATGCTTGGGTTGGAAAGAGGTATCCCAAGGGTCGAGCTAGGGTAACCAAAAACTAAACTAACCCTGTAGTTGGGGGAAAATCATGGGTTGAATGTAGGTAGTGGTGGTGAATGAAACGATGGTGGTATAGATGACCCAATAGTGGATCAAGTAACCTACATACATATTTATAATATTGTTATTAGTACCAAAAAGTAAAATTCAACCAAAAACACATAACAAATTTCACATTTAAACACGATTTAACTCAACATATGATATCTATGAGGATGGAGACTTGTCCATCCCATATGGACATGGCTTATCATTGTATGGTACCGCAACCTATAGAAACACAAGAAACTTGTATTTGAGGATGCCACATAATAAACAAATCATTGTGTTGAATTTATCAAATGTGACACATACCTGTGTATGTGGTACACCAAATGAATAGGCTTCCTCTACTACTGCATCAGTGGTGGAAACCAATATTGATGCATCTATCGATGTATAGGGTATGCTATAGGGGCATAGAAACACTAAAACATCATACAATAAGATTATATATATATATAATCATGAAGAACATAGATATGGTTAAGATACTAACCTCCTTAATGAAGCTTGGATGTCCATTGGCCTCCATCGACCCATAACAACTATGCCCGCAACTCAAAAATATATGAGGCTCACATGAATGAATACTATTTTCATGTTCCCTCTCCTAGATACACTTTGTTGTAGGGTTTGAAGGTACATATCCTATGGAAATGTCACTAGTATGCACCTCTTGTTGAGATAGTGCTATAAAATGCCCATGCTACACCAGGCTTTGAGTCAATGTTGATATATATAACTATGTTTGTTTGATTCTTTATTCAATGGGATTATTCTAAGAAGGGGGGATAGGCCTTTTCATAGGAGGATGAGGACCTAGAATAGGGTCATTCCTATCATGATATTCATCCTATGCGGACCCAAGACCCACCCCCTAGAATTCACCAATGTCAAAATAGTTGGCATGGTGACAAAAAATAAACTCTTCCCATAATTTCCTCAGGAAATATAGAGGCACCTCCTTATTATTGCAAGTATTTTTTTCAAACACCATGAACCATATATACATCCAATTATCCTTAATTTTTTTGTGGATGCACCAATCCATACAAATACGTCTATTGTTGACAGGTGGTTATAGTCTGATTCTATGATCAATAAATAATGACATCAAATATTGTTTTGTAATGTTCAAGTATGTGACTTTATTTTTATCAATGCTAGACCTATAATAGTCAAACATACTAGTCTTGTATTCAGAAATACTTGTTAATTTCCCTTGGGAACTTGTAATGGATGATACAATGGCGTCCAATGCCAATAAGATAAGCTCTCTTGTACTCCTTAAGTCATAGAAAATTGATCTCAAAGACATCAACTTTCATCAATTTATGTGTTTATGTTTTTTGGTTCTGTGATCTAGGTGGAAATAGATGGCCACCCACCTATTCCACTGGCTCAAAACAAGGGTTTCCACCTTGGTAGTTTTTCTACAGTTTTTTGGGTCCTAAAATTCTGGGGTTATTTTAAGACCCTAAACAATTTTTTTAGGGTGTGACACAAACACACTGTAGGCTTTAGCCAAATTGTGATAGAAACATGTATATTCCTCATATATACCTTTCCAATGAGCTATCATGTGCCCCAAATGAAGATCGTATGCAAACATTATTCCCTCGGGAAGTTGATGTATCAACTACCCCCATCGGGGCTCACAAACCTTTTGGTGTTTCATCTTCTGGGGTTATAGTTTTGGACTTTATTTATGTTAAAAAGGAATTTGGAGCCTTATTGTAAACATCATCTTCTTGTGAATGAGTGTATCCATCACATCTCTTCTAAGAGATAAGATGCCACCATTCTAACGAGTTCATTCACTCTGTATTTTTAAAGTTTCTGTACATTTCTATCATTAATAAAAAAAATTGCATTGTTGTATCTATGTGTTTATGGAAATATATATGTGTATTTACTTATTATATTTCCTCCTTCATTTCTTTCTCAAAATAATTCGGATCAGTGGTATCAGAGCATGCTACTCCTTTTTTTTTCTTAGTGCATGTCTCTGATGAGGTCATGGTATAGAGAGTTGGGTCTCGAGCTAGTGTCTCTTGAGGAAAACCACTCTCACCATCCCAAGAGGCCTCCTGTGGAGAAATAAAAGAGAGACAAGGAATCAGAAGATCCCATCAAGTTGTTTCTCACGAAATCCCTCATCCAACAGAGGAACGAGATGTTGGAGAATTTTTCTCAAATCCTTCAACGATTTTTGACAATAGCAGGCGTGTATTCGTCAAGAAATCACTTTGGAGATGCTTCCCCATTCAAGGTACAAGTTAATTTCAATATTCCCATATTTGAAGTTCATATCGATGAAAATGCTTTGGAAAAATGGTTAAATCTGCTAGAAGGTTATTTATGTGTCTACAATTTTTTAGACATATAAACGATCAACTTTTCACTCCTTAAGGACCTCCCCCATGTCAAACATTGGTGGGAAACTTACTGGGAGAAAAATTCCACAGAGGAGTCTAGAATATTTGGGGCCGAGCCCACTTGGGATTTTTTATGGATGCAGTCAAGGAGAAATATTACCCTGTTGGAAACTATGATGAACAATACATGAGATGGACCACACTGCATTAAGAGAGGGGAAAAACAGTGTCGGATTTCACAAATACCTTCCATACCTTACGAACCAAGATGGGTATTAAATACTTTGAGAGATATTTGGTTCTAAAATATCGTGGGGCTCTACACAAGTATTTCCAAACCAAAATGTAGTTTCTAGACATCTCATCACTGAGAGCCACCTATCGATATGTTGTGTCAAAATTGAGCAGAAATTTAAGAAGAAGAACAAGTGGGAGTTAAGGTATCCAAATCTACAACAACCAAAGTATGGTAAAGGAATACCTAACTCATAGAAAAACCAACCTCAAGACCACCAGTCCAAGTTACAAGAAAAGAAGGGTAACGGGAAGATGAAGAAGGACACTAGGAAGTGGTGTGACTTCCACAAAATCCCTTGGCACAACACCAATGAATGTCTCTCGAAACAGTCATTGGTAGTTGAGCTCAAAGAAACAAATCCAAGCCCCAAATCAGACTCTAATTCAAACAATAATAAAATGAGATAGATAATTTATGCATATCCCACAACTACTGTCACGACCACAAAAATCCAACCACAAGAACTAGAGGATTATGAGGAGGGAAAGCCCCTATTCCATTCAAAAATGTGGGTGAAGGGGAACCCATTGCATTTTATTTTTGATAACGAAAGCCAGAAGAAAATAATCTCATTAGAGGTCATAAAAAAATTGTATTTTCCAACAACACCACACCCGTAATCAAGATCTTCATGTCATCCAACACTGTCGCATGTCCTACAACATCAATCCCTTCAAGGATGAGGTACTGTGTGATGTTTCCCCACTAGAAGTCTATGATGTTTCCCCACTGGAAGTATGTGATGTTTTGTTAGGCAAGCCATATATGTTCAAGAATCATATTTTTTATGTGTCTCGATCTTGTAGCGTCATTGTTACTCTACAGGGTCATCTCTATAGAATACCAAAAGTAGTCACGACTATTGTCCTGACAAAATAGTTCCGCAAAGTAATCTCTCATACCGAAAATTTTATCCTCTTCATGATCTGGTCAAAAGGTGAATAGAAGGATACTACAACCACTAGATCCTTAGCCCAAGACCTTTCTAACCAGCAGAAGAATATTTTAGAAGAGCACAAAAATATTTTTGTATCACCTATAGGGGTGCCTCCACACTACCCAATCCAACAAAGTTACAACATATCCCTTCATACTCCTCATGTTGCATCTTCACCGACAGAGTCCTCCCACACTTAGGAATATCATGCAGCTATATTGGTTGAATGGATCCAACCCCTCCAACACCATGTTCATAACAACCTTCAACAATCTAAGCAGGACAACTTCTTCACCAAGGCAAGCACTTCAGCAAGGTTCTGATTTAGCAAAAGTTTCCCCATATTCCACGGGAACTTGATCCAATGCGGACCATTTCTTCCTAAGGGGGGTAGAATGATCCAAGTGGAAATCAGTGGCCACACACCTATTCCAATGGCTCAAAACAAGGGTTTCCACCTTGGCAGTTGTTCTATAGTTTTTCGGGTCCTAAACTTTCGGGGTCGTTTTGAGGCCTTAAACAACATTTTCTTGGCACGAAATAATCACATTGTAGGATTTATCTAGAGCGTTATGGAAACATGTATATTCCTCGGATAGAAATTTCCAATGAGATATCATGCGCCCCAAACAAAGATTGTATGCAAAAGTTACACCCTCGGGAAGTTGATGTATCAACTACCCCCATCGAGGCCCCCAAACCTTTTGGCATTTCAACTTTTGCAGTTAGGGTTTTGGATTTTATTTATTTTAAAAAGGAATTTAGAGCCTCAGTGTAAACATCATCTTCTTGTGAATGAGCATAGCCATCACATATCTTCTCAGAGATAAGTTGCCACCATTCTAGTGCATTCATTCACTCTGTATTTTACAGTTTCTCTACATTTATGTCATTAATAAAAAATTGTGCATTAATGTATCTCTGTGTTTCTGGAAATATATCTGTGTATTTACTTATTATATTTTCGCCTTCATTTCATTCTCAAAATAATCTGGATCATTCTCGGTTGGGGTTTTTTGTTCCTTCGTGTTGTTGTGTCGGGTTTTGGTTGTGTCCAGTTTCCTTCTTAATTATTCTACTTCGATTTAATAAGAAATTTTATATAAGTTAGGTTGGTTTTTTTAATTAACCTAAAAAATTACAAAAAAAAAATGCAATTAAATAGTTTAGGAAATTAAAAAATAAAAATTAAATGCATATAAGTACTCGACTTCCCTCTGATACGGTGTTAGGATCTTATGGACACTTGGTGAGGAAAATCCATCCTTTTAATTCATTCAATTTCTCCCAAAACTCGAGGCGTGATGGTCGATTTGGCTAAAATATGCATCGCGGGCCCTTTTATTGGGTCCAACAGGAATGCACACGTGTTCCTCTTAGGAATGCACACACATTCCTAGGAATGTGCATGTGTTCCTTCCAATGAGCCTATGTTACATCATAAGTGGAGGTTCAAGGTTTGTTGAGCCTAACACATTAGGAATGTGTGTGCGTTCTTGCATTAGTGTGTTCATTCTCACCCCATTTCCACTCTTTTGTCCATCAAATTCGTGCACACACTCAATATTAAAGGAATTTTCCAAAACTACTCTCAAATGAGACACACGTCATAACTTTATACATTTCAGGTGCAGTTCTCCACATTAAAACCTCTGTGCTTCTAGTTCCAAAATACTTATCCATCATTAGATCGACTACTATAATAACCATTGGATATTTCAAACCACCACGAAAAAATTAACTACTGTGCACTTCTGATCTCAAAATGCACAAGCATCATTGATCATGACATATGTTGACTAGTAGATATAAACAAATTTTAACTTGCATGGAACTGTCATTTTGAAATACACCTCTACCATATGACCATCCAATTTGTAACCATTTTTCCCGATGCAACTTCTTTATTTAAGCATTAGGAAAATTTCCACCTAAAATGAAATTCCAACTATAGGATTCACCCTGCCACAAAACAACCATTAGAAACGAACAAGGCATTTAACAGATGGAATTTTTTAAGGAAATTTCAAATCACAAAAGAACTTTTATTTTTTTTGTTATTATTTACAAACTCCAATTGTAACCAAAATCAAAAGGTAATGGGAGGAACAATTAGAATGGTTTGAGTTATAATAGAATTAACTTAAGAAAAGTTTTTCTTTATAGAAGATTCGGTATGACCTAGTTGGTGTTGTAATTCCTCACACATAGTTTCCAAGTGTGTGATGTGGTTGTTGATATCATGGTTTTTGGTTGCCATAAGGATGGGGTTGCATAGGAAAATAGTTACTAGAGAGTGGTACCAATGTGATCAGTGCTACTTTCTAGGGCTATTGAGATAGACAATGGGAAATGGGAAAAGTAGGTTGTTAAGCCCTGATATTGGCTCATTACCCCTTAATTGGGGCATATTATATTAGTAATGTTATTTTATTTATGTTGGATTTAGGCCATTAGTTGTAATTATACCTCCTAGTCTCCTATATATACCAAGGAGACATTTTCATTTT
>SNQJ01S0070068.1:22225-34201 GCA_010110895.2 Picea sitchensis
CCTAGTCTCCTATATATACCAAGGAGACATTTTCATTTTGAATCATCTTGTACTTGAACATTTAAGTGGGGTAAAAGGAGGTTGCCCCCTCGAAGAGGCTTATTATCTGAAATTGTCTTTTTTTCAAGGCGTTGAGTACTTTTTCTGAGGATTTTCTATGCTATATTGATATTTGGTTCTTAACATAGGTCCACAAAAAAAAAGGCTTACTAGAGAGTGGTATCAGTTAGGACCCAAACTTCTTGAATAATGTTGCACTAGCATATGCTCAACTTCTTAATATTGTAGATTAGGTAGGAAATTCATTGACTAGTAGCAGGAAGAAGGGTTCCTAGTATCTAAATGCTCAAATTTTCAAGACAGACCCCTTTCTTTTTTATTTTCCAAGACTAGAAGCAAGGATTAGGGCTTCAAGGGTCCTAAGGATAATGGAGTGCTCTATGTATATCTTTTTTATATACATGTGGGGTCCAAGAGTAGTACTCGACCCAATCTCTTAGGGATCTATTTAATGAGAATCGACCATACCCTTAGTCGTACTACTAGATTACCCAGGTACTAGGGAGTAATATTCCCTAGTGTTATGCTTGGTGAAACTATAGTAGTCAAGTGGTCTATCAGCTAATCTAAAGTTGGTTTCAGGAAACCTAAAGTACTTTTGATATACCCAAGGGTATGTGGAAGTGAAACCTCATATATAGGTGTTGTCTAAATCAGTGTTACTTGAAGGAGTACCAACAAGGGCTACAAGAGTTTCCAACCAGGTGAAACCTCTTGTATTTCATGCGCATATTCTTCCCACACCATCGTTTTACCCACTGAATGATAGATCATTGTGTTATTTATAGACGTCGAACACATCTCTATCTTGGAAAAAAAATGCTCTAAAAAATGTGCTAAGGAAAGTGATCTAATACCACTTGTGGTGTTAGTTATTAGCAAATAGAAAGATACATAATAGAAATAAATGATATTACCTTGATTTACTGTATAAAATTTAGATAGTAGCTAGACAAATAAGGAACCTAAATAACACTAGAATGTTATACCTTTATTATTGGAAGCAATGTTCATTTGTCTCTATGAGGGAGAAACCTCCAATTTAGCAGATCTCAATTACAAATAAATTCACAAGGAATATTTTGCATTGCTTCTACATCTTTATATAGTACTTTCTACCTCCTAGGAACAATCTAGAGAAGGAACTTTCTATTAGGAAAAACATTCTTACATTTATTTCTTTCACACTATTACATGGGCCTTATTTACTAGAGATGGCCTCCATACATAGCAATGCATAGTAACATATTTATCTACATAGGGGGGTACGGAGGTTATGACCCTAACACCTTTTCCGCCTCTTAGTTTGAAGGGTTTTGGTTTTGATTTTGGTCTCAATATTTTGAGGGTTATGATTTAAAGGATTTTCCATTGATATCTAAAGTGGTTTTTATGTTTGACCTAATAAATTTTTTCACTACAAACAAAATGATTGTTGGAAAATTACAAGAACAATAAATAATTATTTATCATGGGAATAAGGAAAAATTATCCTACCTCAACAATGTTACTTAGAAAAAAGGGGTTTGTCCTTTTCTTTCTCAACACAATATTGTTGCATGCTCCTCATTAATGGGATGATTATGTTAACCATTTGGGTCGTTATACATTGGTCATTTTTTTTGTGGGGAAGGGTATTTGTAGAAGCTCCTCTATGATTTTTCTCTATTTTTTTTGTTGGAACAAAGAACAAAAGCATGACACATCCCCTTATATTTTTATTATAAGTCAAGCTAATAAGAACAAATTATAAATGCATATGTCATATAATGTTTATTTATTTTAAAATTCTATAAAACTTATATGTTACCTAAAGGTACTCATTGACACCTCTAGTGTTATGCTCAACATCATCTAACCTAGTTCTAAATACTGTACGCATTGCCTTTTTTGGTCACAAGGTGCACTACCTAGAACATGAGAAAACCCAAAAACCCACACATCCTAGACTAGAGGCTCACTTGTCAACTTGTGATTTTCTATCTCATATCATGCTCTTGGGATTTCTAATATTTTCTATCTCCATTCACCCTTCACGACATATTGAAAGCTACTACTATTGGTGACTCCTCCTTGTTGGTTTGGATCTCCATTTATTGAATCAATTGGTTGGATCTTTTGTTGCATTGGCTCCATCCCTCTCTACTTCATGTCAACCTCAAAGGAAGCTTCAACAAAAATCTATGAGAGAGGAGTAACATTGTCCATTAAGGGCATATTGAGTAACATACATCTTTCATCTATAAATAGATCATTTGCGTGTGTGGAACATACATCTTTCATCTATAAATAAATCATTTGCGCGTGTGGTTTTCTTCTTACTTTCATTTCTTTTTACTGGAGATAGATTACCCTTACTTTTGTTCGCAAGGGTTGCTTGATATTTTTAAGTATAGTTAGAGGTCCTAAGTGTACTAAGTTTTGATGTTTAGCTATTTTCAATGGTTAAAGAGGATTAATCTAACTCCATTATATTGTGATTTGTTTCTACTTTGAAAAGTTAAGTAGAATATCAAAGAAAAGAGATCAATAAACCTAGTTCTATCTTCTTTACTTTGTTAATTTTTTACTTAGTTTTTTTTAATTGTCATAACAAAACTTAAATAATCTCATAATTCCATTCCTATTTTTTTTTTCTTTACTTCATAATATTTTATATAGATTATCCTTATTTCCAATCTTCCTATATAAATCTTAGTCTTCTTTTCTAAACATATCAAGTTTTTTTTGTCCTTAATTATGAGTGGAGTGTCTCTTACAAATTTTTGAGTGGATCTAATGTTTAAGAACATGTGTTTCCTCTTGTTTAGAGGAGGAGATCTTGTCCCACAAACAAGGTATCTCATACACCAATTGAATTGTTTTCTCTCTTTTACACAAAAATTCTATGAATACTTCAATCTACCAAGCTCACTTTTTAAAATTAGGAAACCCCTAGTTTGATAAAGTGTTGCTTCCCTCTAAGTGAAACCCTAATTGGGTAGACTGTTGGTTTTCGTCTAAATTTAGGTTTCTGTCCTGTTACGAAGATGGTTAAAACTTTGTCTATCTCACCCCCTTTATTCTATAAATTGGATTATCCACCTCTGTTTTGGTTGAAACTGTTCTTCCCAAATCATCGATTCCAAGGATTGTATCCTATTCCTTTCCTGAAGACTATACCGCGTTACATATACATGAAAAGGAAATGAAAATATTCACTACAGAAAGGCAGTAAAGCATCGAATTTGAGTCTTTATTATCAGAAACCTGATCACAATTTCTCTTCCAAATATGCAAAGAATCCTCTTACGGTCGCCCTTTCTCTTTTGATCTTTACAGTGGAGCAATGGCGTCGAATAATTTATGACAGGGAACACAGATTGGTTGTTGAGTAGGGTGGATAAGGAATAAAGTAAGGAACACAATGGGTTGGCTCGCCGAAAGGGAGAATTTTCCAGCTTGTGCGCTCTCACTTTCTTTAACAGCGTGGGGACTGAAGAGAACCTGGGTATGGCAGGCTGGATGACCTAAAAATGTATTCGTTGTGTTTTCTATTGTAACAGTGGACAGCTATTAGAGGACAAAGTCCACTTTACCTTTGCCTGCTAGTTTATGTGATTTATATATCCGTGCAAGCTAGTTTATGTGATACAGAGCAAACCACAGGATTGCTTCGAGCCATAGCGGTTGATACTGTATTGTTAGTAAATTAACATGGTGCAATTAACGGCAGAACAGGCTTCAATATTCAGCGAGGCCTTTTGTTTTATCGACAAAGACGGAGACGGATTTATCAGCGCAAAAGAGGTGGGCGTTGCAATGAGATCGGCGGGAGAAAATGTGTCGGAGGAAGAAGTGCAGGAGATGGTGAAGTCTGCGGGGAAGGGCGTGGACCTGCAGGCGTTCTTGCAGATGGCGGAATCGCGTAATGCCAACGGGAACGGGAAGAAGAAAACGGAGGAGAATCTCCTGAAGGCCTTCCGCTTCCTCGATAGGAATCAAACGGGAAATATCTATGTGGGAGAGCTTCGCCACCTCCTCACCACCGTCGGCGAGAAGTTGAGCGGCGACGAGTTCGATAGGTGGATCGATCAAGAAAGTGACTGCGACTCCAACGGACGCATCAATTTCGAAATCCTGGTGAAGAAGCTCATGTGCTCGGGCAACTGATCTTATCATATCCCTCCATTTCTAGAATTATTTTATTTGCAGGCACAGATTGGTTTCAATAAGCTGTGAATTTGTAGATTGTGCGAAATGTGAAAACCAGCCCTTCGGCTAAATCCAAGTCGTGTCCTCTTTCATCGTTGTCATCATCAACCGATCTCTGTGTGTAATGATTTGTCTTCCGTTAATTATCACATCATGATTTCCATAATGGAAGAAGAAAAAAATTGCCCATCAAATGTGTTTCACCTTTAATATTATATTTCTACATGAATAATGATTAATGATTATAGCTAATCCTCGCCTAAAACAATAAAAAATAAACTAAGAAATAAGTATATAATAACAATAATAATTTAATTTTAAAGTTATGTAAAATTAGAATTAAAGATAAATGATGATGGAATACAATAAAAAAATAAATTAAGACATAAGTATATAATAACAATAATAATTTTATTTTAAAATTATGTTAAATTAGAAATCAAAGATAAATGATGGTGGAAAATAATAAAAAATAAATTAAGACATAAGTATATAAGAATAAGACTAATTTAGTTTTAAAATTATGTCAAATTAGAAATCAAATTGGTATTTAAAACTCTTTTATTTATGATATAAAAAACTGTTCTTCTTAACTATTGCTAAAGTTTATTGTTAATATAAAAAAATATATTAAATCAATGTTATGTAAAATGCATCTCACTATTTTGTAATTAAATTATTTAATTTTTTCCATAAAACCCATTCCCTACCACTAACCAAATTATTTCATAATTAAAAAATTGTCATCACATGGTCTTATTACAAGGAAGGTTAAATTATTTCATAATTAAGAGATTGTGTGGCATGGTGTTATTACAAATGAAGGTTAGAAGAGTGAAGGATGGAAAACCTAATGTGGTTCTTATGTCAATTGAAGAGAGGTAGCTCCCTATTGATATAATGGGTGATTGGTTAAAGGGTGATTATATTTTTTCCTTTTTATTTTAGTTCTTCCAATAATTAAATCTTGGTAATACAACATAAGCGTTTGTTTCAAGGCTCTCATTCTATAAGTCACTTGACCCCCTAAACCTCTTAGGTTATTGTGATGTTCGATTTTTCCTCTTCTTACTCTTCTTCGCACTCTGGTTTACTCTAAAACCTTTTTGTTCAACCCACAACTATTAACAAAAATACCACTATGGATATTCCACCACATCCATGGGCCTAGATGCCTTGATTCAGACAGTTAGATTCACCCCTTGTTGTTAGATCAACGATATGTAGTGACTCTGACTCCTTCCTGTCGAAACAACAGACTACAATCTTAAAATCCATTCCAATGGTTTCACTCCAACGGATTGTTCCAATAGATCCAATGGCTCTCATGCTCAGAACCAATGGATCCGATTTCTTTGGCCCCTCTAATAGCCCGACGGTTATCACCCATCAGTTACATGTTAATTGAACTGGTGGGACCCACGATGAATCTATGGTCGAGATTACATCATGTCCACTCTCCGATCAATGACCCTCATCCTCTCAGAATATTCCACCATCAGAATGCATACCTTCTGGTGCCATAAATCACTATGATTGGCTCACTCCGACATCACACACTCTGACGGATCTGACGATCCTCATTCACTTCATCTCATGGTCAAGGTTCACATAGGCTTCACAACTGCATGGAAGTTAAGGTTCCTAATCCTTTCTCCTCAGATCAGATCATACGATATCCAATGACTAATATCTTATAGAGCACTTCCCGATGGATCGACGATCCTTGAACTCCCTAGTCATTGGACTCCCATCTCATTACCTCTCTCCAGGACTCCGACAGTTTTCCTCCCGACAAAACTACACATGACATCAATTGTCACGATTTCAACTTTTGGTCCTCTAATAGACCAATGACTCTCGATGGCTTAGAGTCTCCCTCATCGAAATCCATTTTCAACCTTACCCTAGGTCACTCCAATGACAACACCACCCGACCAATGATTAGGACCTCTCCTCTCTACCAAATCGACGACCATAAATCCTCTCGACTTAAAACACAAGTTTTCTTTTGGGTAATGGTCTGATTCAACACTTAATCATTCAGGGTGTCTCCAGGCATGTCCATCAAGGTTCTACTAGACCTTCTTGGGCTCTCACCTTCACTCTAAACTAGATAAGGAAATTTCACCTCAAGACTTGGATGGAGATTTTGATATCCTACAAGCATTCAATTTTAAGGCATGGAGTTTTATTGGCTTAAGGCTCTCTAACTACACATAGATCCTTCTCAGGCATTGTTGTCCCTTGACCAAGTTTTGAGGATCCTTGGTCATGTTTGACCTACTTTTGGGACTTCGACAGGATGTCGAAGATGGAGCACAAGTCGAAGCAGAGATCGCGGGCTCTCGACCCCTTTTTAGGGATTTTTGGGTTTTGGGCTTATGTAACGGGAATGGGGAAGTCAACCCATGGGTTTACCCATGTTTAGGCCCATTTTGTAATGTATAAATAAGTAGCTAGGAAATGTAAGAAGAGGCTAGTGTGCTAAGTGTTAGAGTTCGATCTATGTGATAGAAGGAGGGACAAGTATGTGCTGCTAAGTGCTAAGTGTTAATTGCTAAGTGAAAGTGGTAACTGTAATTGTTTTGTGCATACTGTGTGAGGCTTGCAGAGCTAAGTGTAAGTGATTGTAAGATACTATGGAAGGATTTGTGTTGTAACTCATGGAAGGAGGATCTAGCGAGGTGCGCAGATCTCCTATCTTTTGCGGAGTAAGATCTCAAGGCTCTATGCATGTAGCCGATTGACCAAAGATAATAAAAGAGAAGAAGAGTTGGTGGACGTAGCCCAAGGTGGGGGTGAACCACATATATCCTGCGTTGTGGTTTCTATGTGCTTTATGGTTTTTCTATTGTCTATGTGATTGAATGCTTAGTGCAGTGATGTATTCTTAGAATGATCTAATATGGTATCTTAGTAATGAATAATGTGAATGAATGCTAGATCTGATCTATGTTGATATGCTTATTACTTGAATCTACTAGATCTGTATAAATACTGCGTTGATCTGTTGTTAGGGTTTAGCTGGGTTGTAAACTAAGGTTGAATATTAATGAACTGTAACTGTTAAGTGCTATGTTAAGGTGTTACAATCATAGATATGTGTTCAAGCTAAGGTTGCAGACATTGGAGTCTTGCAACCACCCCTGCCTCTACCTCGGGTGAGACTTCATCTGCTTCGCAGGTGTTTCCGAAAGGGCTGGTAGTTAGGGTTTTGTTGGTCCGTTCCCCCTGGGTCTGTGTTGAACCCTGAGTCTGCCCCTGTGCCAAAAAATGGTTATGTTGTCAAGACCTGAAACTGTGATTGATGGGAACCGAGGTAAAGAAAAAAAGAAAGGCCCTGTGTGTAGATCTGTTGTTGAAGTGCACAGTATCTGACCTAAAACTGTGATTATTGGGAACTGAAGGAAAGAAAAAAATCTCTGTGTATAGATCTGTTTCCTTAGTGCGCAGTATTCTACTTGACCTATAAATCTCTGTGCTAAAAGGAGAAGTCAGATCCGAAGAAAAGAGGTAAGATCTCAAATCTTTGTGCTTTGGTAAAGGTAAGAATATTGAANAAATCTCTGTGTATAGATCTGTTTCCTTAGTGCGCAGTATTCTACTTGACCTATAAATCTCTGTGCTAAAAGGAGAAGTCAGATCCGAAGAAAAGAGGTAAGATCTCAAATCTTTGTGCTTTGGTAAAGGTAAGAATATTGAAAAGTTTTAGATCTCGAAGCTTTTTTCTCTGGTAAAGGTAAGAATAGTGAAATTTTTTAGATCTGGAAGCTTTGTGCTCTCCTGAAAGTAAGATTAGTGGAAATTTTTGTTTCAAGAGTATGGATCTAGGTATGCTTGATAAATGTTATCCTAGTCTGAAAACTAGGGCACAACTAGAAGAAAAAAGGTTTGATGTGAGTAGATCTGATAGAAATAATGAAAGATATGTTATTCCTATGCATAGAAAGAATGTTTGGACTAACAAATGGATGCAGGATCCTAGAAATAATTTTTTACAGGTTAGCTACTATGATCCTAGTGCGCAGTACAGGAAAGCCTGGGGATCATTTAAGAGAAAAATAGGATTAACCCTTTTGTTACAGTTGCAGAAGACCGGGATATCTTGCTAAGGAATGCCTTGGAAGAAGACCTAGTTGTCTTTGTTGTAAAACTATGGACCATGAAGTTTTAGATTTCCCTAGAATGATTGCTAAGCTTGAAAAAATGAATATGAGACAAGAAAACCTTGAGGAAGGTCATGAAACTGACACCATGGAAGAAACCCAGAAAGAATCAGAGACTGTACTACTGCAAATCAAAGAAACCCTAAATGATCACAGAGATATCAACTTGTCAGAGATGTTCAAAGAAAAAGAATGCATAGAAGCAATAATAGGAGACTTTGACATAGACTGTGTTCTGGATGAGGAAACACAGGTAAATATCATGACATAAATAACTTGGGAAGATTTAGGAAAGCTTGATACAATTCCTTCATTAGGAAGAATAAGACTATTCAGGGGAAAGTTGATAAGCCAATGTGTAAGATCACCCAGGTATCTATGAGTGCTCATGGAGCTTCGACAGAGGAAGATTTTGAGGTTGTTAGATTCATTAAGAACAACGCTCCATTTACTATGTTATTAGGAAAAACCTAGATCGAGAAAGATCAAACTAGAAGAAAAGAAGAGGAGGCCCGAGAACAGAAAAAGAAGGAATTAAAATATTTCATGACTAGGAGGATAGCACACTTGATTGCAGAATAGGAGAATAGATAGAAGCTACTTAGAACTAGAAACTTGGATCATGAAGTTGAAAGAACACGGGAAGATTCACAGATGAATAGAGCACCTACCCCTGATAAAGAAGTAGTATTAATATCCAATCCTATGAAAGAATCTCAACAGTGCAAAGTTGCTATGCCAAAAGAAGAAAATAATCAAAATGGAAAGAGGAATACCAAAACGAATATAACCGATAAGAAGGGTAGAAAACTCAGTAAGAAGAGAGCAAAGATCGAAAAGTTACAGAAAGGCTCAGAGGAAACTTCGCGGAAGGAAGATTTGCAAAATTGGAACTTCACCAAGATATCAGAAAAACGCCCCATGGCACTTCTCCATGATGAAGCGATATGACCATTGGAAGCATTATAATCGTTGGATCGATGTTCCAGAATGGTTAGAACAACAGTTATGACCAAAAATCTTTCCATCGGACCATTGGAACCGCACCGCAACAGACAAAACTTCAATGATGGAAAAATTCTTATCCGTTGGAGAGATCTATTACGTCATGTCTACTTAGTTCGTTGTTTGTTGCACTGAGAACAATTTTGCTAATTGTATCAGAGATAACAAGAGAGACCATTGCTACTGCGTTGTTCTTAGTGAGATCGACATCAATTCTATTGCTTTGAGCTACTCACTGAAGATACTGAGCTAAAGGTACTGGAGTCACAGCTCCAGGAGGAAAAGTAGCAAGCAACAACAGTACAGGCGTAGTTGAATCTCCTGTCAGCAGTTGAAAGGATGAAGTGATTCCAAGAAAAGCACACTTCTCAACAACAGGTCCACACCATTCAGAGAAAAGTCATGGAAGTGACTCAAAGGATCAAACCAGTCTAGGACGAAGCTTGCCAAATTTTTGAGGAGATTGAAGGTCGAGACGTAAAGTTGGAACAAGTAGTCCTTACATTAGAACAACGTTTAGAGAGACCTGTAAATGAAGCAGTCATCCAAGAGTTCATCGAGAAGGAGGCCCTAGCACAATAACAGGTCGAAGCATCTCAAGCCAAGCTCGAGGCTTTTGAAGCATATCTACCTAGACCAGAGTGACTCGGGACGAGTCACAGGTGAGTGTTCAGGGACTGTTGGACCTTGACCAAGTTTTGAGGATCCTTGGTCGTGTTTGACCTACTTTGGGGACTTCTACAGGCTGTCAAATATGGAGCACAAGTCGAAGCAGAGATCACAGGATCTTGGCCCCTTTTTAGGGATTTTTGGGTTTTGGGATTATGTAACGGGAATGGGGATGTCAACCAATGGGTTTACCCATGCTTAGGCCCATTTTGTAATGTATAAATAAGTATCTAGGCCATGTAAGAAGAGGCCAATGTGCTAAGTGCTAGAGTTTGATATATGTGATGGAAGGAGGGACAAGTATGTGATGCTAAGTTCTAAGTGTTAATTGCTAAGTGCAAGTGGTATCTGTAATTGCTTTGTGCATATTGTGTGAGGCTTCCAGAGCTAATTGCAAGTGATTGTAAGAGACTATGGAAGGCTTTGTGTTGTAACTCAAGGAAGGAGGAGCTAGCAAGGTGCGCATATCTCATGTCTTCTATAGAGTAAAATCTCAAGGCTCTGTGCATGTAGTTGATTGACTGAAAATAATAAAAGAGAAGAAGAGTTGGTGGACGTAGCCCCAGGGTGAGGGTGAACCACGTATATCCTGGGTTGTGGTTGTTATGTGATTTATGGTTGCTCTATTGTCTATGTGATTGAATTCTTAGTGCACTGATGTATGCTTAGAAGGATCTAAAATGGTAGCTTAGTATTGAATAATTTAAATGAATTCTAGATCTGATCTATGTTGATATGCTTATTACTTGAATCTATTGGATATGTATAAATATTGCGTTGATCTATTGTTAGGGTTTAGTTTCACTATAAACTAAGGTTGAATATTAACGAAATGTAACTCCTAAGTGTTATGTTAAGGTGTTACAATCATAGATATGTGTCCTAGCTAAGGTTTCAGACACTGGAGTCCTGCAACCACCCCGCCTCTACCTCGGGTGAGACTTCATCTTCTTCGCAGGTGTTGTTGAAAGGGTCGGTAGTTAGGGTTTTGTTGGTGCATTGTTTTAGCATTGAACCCTGGGTCTACCCCTGTGCCAACATGCATCAGATCATTTCACTACCAATTCCTTAGTAAATATTTTTATATCTTGTAAGATTTCCATTCAAGGGCTTGTAGTTTTCACAGGAATACATTCAGTGTTAACTTCTCACTGGAATATTCATATTTACCAAGTTATTAGTGGAAAAAATCATGCACAATCCATTTTACTTAGGAATTCAACTATTCCTTCACATATTCACATTCATCATTTACACAATAAACATATTTCCTTCATTACTAAACATAAATTAGACATGGCCAATTCGTATGTTTTAAACCTGAAAAGTAAAGGAATTCATATTGATTCTTAAGAAAAACATAAACTAATCAATGGCTCATAGGATTACATAGTCAACAATCTAGGGAAATAATTCCCATTGTTTCTCTACACTAGGAGAACTTCTCAATTCTCATAGACTTTGTTAATGAATCTGCAACATTCTTAAAAGTGCCAACCTTCTCCAGCAACACCTTCTTTCCTTCAACCATGTCTCTCACAAAGTGATATTGTACAACAATATGCTTTGTCTTTGAATGATAAGTTGGGTTCTTATCCAAGAATATTACACTCTAACTAATGCAATCTAATCTTATTGCTTGGTGTACCGACCCAATACTTGAACATAATCTTTGTAGCCATATTGATTCCTTGCATGCATGAGTGATTGCCATGTATTCATCTTATGTAGTTGAGAGTGCCACTACAACCTATATTTTTCTCATCTAACTAATTTCTCCTATAAATAGGTTAAAAACATACCCACTTGTAGATATTTTATGATCCGGATCTCCAGCCCAATCTACATCAACAAACCCATATATGTCCAACAATATGTC
>SNQJ01S0070069.1:25101-38779 GCA_010110895.2 Picea sitchensis
CTCTCAGTATTCCAACAGTTATATTGACATTAGTGCCACATATTCATAAGAAGAGAAAGGAGTGTAAATACATGTCAATTATAAGAAAGGACTTGTATTGTGGAGCCATACTTAATGCACTCGGACAAGAAGATCATTAGTTCCATTGGTCACAAGCTTACAAGTGGTATTTGGCTCTTCCCCCCACCAAGAAAGAAACAAACCAAGTTTGGAGTTTAGGCATAGAATTGGTCAGTTTTGTGCATGAGGTGACATACTTCAAAGAACTAGTTCTTTGGTGCAAAGATACGTTTGACACAGAAAGAAGAATTATCCAAGTCCAGGGGAAGCCACCCATCTCCTTGAATCCTTGATTGTTCAGTAGAATGTTGTGACTCCCAAACCCCACCATGGAGATCAAGAATGAAGAAGTAGATGAATTTATAAAAGAACACCAAGGAGGAGTAGATATCCTTGAGAACTATCTCATCAGCCTAAGAGTTGATAGAAATTCTGCTCAGATTGAGGTAATTTCTTTAAAATACCCCTACAAATAATTTCCCTGGTTGTTTTCTCGTATAATTGGATTGGATTCTATGGCCTCTATGTTGATATACATTATTCATATTCTTCACTTTGTTGTTCACGAAGACACCCTGATTGAGTGGGGATGGATTATTTCAAATGAAATATCATTTCAACTGGGTGGTTTCAGAAAAGCCTGAAAATTTTATGAAAATTTTATATGACTTCTTATTTAGTATATGTTATAGCCTACTTCCACATCTTTGAAGACTTTCCTAGGGAAAGGAGTGTTGATTCCAAGGTGGAACCAATTTCTATCTAGTATCCAACTTTATGGAGACATAAGTCTGAGTACAATTTCTACGCGATCCACAACAATTTTATTTTTGACTTCAAAAAAATCATTTTTGGTCCTACTACATCGAGAATGTCACTAGAGTCTTCCTCCTTTCTTGTCGAGAAAGCAATTTTTGAGACTATGGAGGATTTCATTTTTTTAGACTATTTGGTTTCCAATGGAAACCATTCTTGCTCCCACTTTATGTATCTAATAGAGAATTTGTCATCGAGGTATGCAGACAATATAAATATTGGGAACACTTCTTCAATGAAAAAATAAAGAAACAATTCATCCCATTACCCTGGAGAGTAGGGGAAATTGTTGTCAAGCATATTTCTCACTTGGATGAATTTGTAGGTCAGTTTGTTCAAATTGGTTTAAAGGAAGCTCAATGCATCAAGGGTTTTGAGCCTAAAGACCTATTTTCTACACACATGTCCCTGGTGGGATACTCTTCTTATTTTTGTAAGTCTGAACAGTTTTAAGAAGGAGGAGGAGACAATCCAAATCTCCCTGAGGTCTCAATTGAATAAGCACTAAGTGATGTTGAATAACTTGCTTTCACTAATGAGTGTTACAGAAAAAAGAGAAGAGAGGTGTTGATGTGAGGAATGGAAAGTTCTCACTCAATGATTTTCAAATCTCATTAGGCTAGATGAAATAGGAAAGAATGTTACCCTGGGTTTATAGCCTATTCAAAATTATCAATCATCCCTCAAGAAATATGTTCTTGGGCCTAATGCTATTATCAAATTGTGTTCTTTGTTGAAATAAAATTCAAAAAAATAAAGTGTTTATATATGAAGGTTTTAAATGAATAAATATAATAAGATATACATCTGAAAATTAAAAAAACATAAGTCTCAAATTGAGAAGAGACCATAAATCATATTTATTGATTACTTTTATGAGTTACAACCAAGTTCTTCTTTACAAATGCCTGCGAGGATTTGGACCAGAAGCAAACTTAGAAGTATAGGATGGTATTTAACATCATACAAAGACGATTGGTGTATGAAAGAAAATACCAAGACTGAAATAAACTGAATCAATCCAAGCTACAAGCTCACCAAGTCTTGACTCTGAAAAATAATCTTAATCAAAACTGAAAATGATTTCATAAATTCTAATAAAACTCAAGAGATTGCCAAGAAAAATGAATAACCTTCTGAAGCATGTCAAAATTATGTGCTTCCCATTCCTTTCTCCTTTGCCACCTTTAGAGTAATCATGTTGTCAACAAGAGGATTGAGCTCTCATGAAACTCAGAAAATGAAAGAATGAATATTGAAAATCTCACTTGAAACAAGAGAAAACCTTATCAAGGGTATCTTTTCTCTAATTTCTCATGTCATCCTTGTCCTTATTTTTCTTCTTTTATTCTCCAAAAGGTAGTTTTCAAGTAGTTGAACTACTTTTAGTTACTAAAGTTAAGTAACTTTAGTTAATGATTAGGACAAGTATTTTTTTGTGATAAGGATAAATAATAAGTAATATAATAACTAAATAGGTGGGGTCCCCCTTTTTATGCATCCATAATAGGTGGGGTCCCCCTTTTTATGCATCCATAATAGGTGGGGTCCCCCTTTTATGCATCAATAATCATTTATATCTTGTTCTTGTTACTCCACATTGTAATCAAATATAAAAATCAGCACCATAGACAAAACCATAAACATGCATCAAAACATCATGACATATGCCACTTGTAACTCCCAAAATATGATATTTTAAGTCCCAAAATTAAATATCATAATTATGTCATCTATCCAAAAGAAAAAGTGTCACTGTCAAGTATCCATTAAGAAAAAATTAAAATAATTCAGGAAATTTATTTTTAAATAATTGTCCCCTTTCTCTAATGAAGTCTTCATACTAAGACTTCTTCTCTTCCATATGTGCTACTTCTAGATGCAACTCACTTATATTTCTCTTACCATTGCTTGTTGATTTCATCTTGGAGTGAGTAGAGGAATAATACTTAGCTATGTTGGGAGAGTTGATTGGCTACTTACCTTTCTCTATCTAAGAGTTATAGAGGGAAATTTGTTGGTCTTTAGGTGGAGGAGGAGGGAGAGGCATAGATTCATTTGTAGTGATAGGTAATTTTGTGTAAACATGTGTAGGAGGGGGAGGATAAATAGGCCATTGATTAATACTAGAAGAAGGGTTAGCAGAAATACCACCCTATCCATTATTAGGTGGTTGAATAAGAGACTCAAGGACATTAACAATTTTAGGGTGAGGCTACAAGATAACATTTGGAGGAACTTGAGGCTGAGGTAAAGCATTTTTTCCACCAATATTCAAATGTCCTCTTTGAATTAGATATTTAAATTCATAGGAATCAACATCAAAGTGTACGGAGAACCTTAGCTTCTTATGCCCCTCAGGTTGCTAAAATGTGTTAGGTAATCTCCTTCTTCTTCCTATGTTTCCCCCTCTACTATTTCCACAACTGAAAAACCTCATTTGTATACCATCATACTCAAGTTAGTGCATGTATAAGACACATTAAATTAAATATCTAAAACAATTTGTCATCGTAATTAAATTGGCTCTAACTAACAAAACCATGCAGCACAAAAGGGAAATGAAGGGAAAAGTGAAAATAGGGATAGCAAAGAAAACTTTCCCAACAATCCAACCTGGCATCTTGAAATGAGAAATATCATTTACGCAAACCACCTTCTCTTGAAATATGAACAGGAAATCATGAAGAGATTGTTGGACACACCTACCACACTTAGAGGGGGGGTGAATGAGTGTGGGGCTCTTATTCCCAAAACTTCCCTCTTGCACTAAAACTCATCAATTAGCATTCAACATTTATTCATTACCCATTGTTGTCATTTATAACCAGTTAGATGTAGGCACATATCAGCAACATATATCAGAAATATATCATCAACAAGTCACCATCACAATGGACACAAAGAACACAAGATGTATGTACAATTTTCTTTTTATTACGGACTACAATCCTTGGGTTTATCAGCAACAACTGAATAGAGTACAACTCTACAAGAGCACCATCTCTATATGCAAGACTCGGCTTACATTCTCAGCACCAACTGAGATGAGGCAACAATCCTCAACAGATATCAATCTGTCAACAGGTACGCGACCTATCAGTAGTGCATCCCGAGTGTGCACGCGCCATGGCTCACTACAACCCACGTGTGAACGTGGCCAGTGTATAATGTAACAAGCGTATGCTCTTGAGCAACTAAGGTTTTTCTTTGCTTCACATGCTCAGATCCTCTGCAACCTGCAATCACTTTCTCTTCTGTCTTCCCTTGTCCAAAATGACCCGGTAATCACAACACATCCAAGCTCTCAATAGCTTCCTCATGCCCCACAATAAATCAATATGAATGTTATCTCCAATCATGTATAAATAACTAGTATACCATAGCAATCATGTCACTCTTGAATCACAAGTGTTTCTCACTCCATCAGCAAATAAACCAAATTGAGCCACATCATAGAGGCCATACCAAGAATTCCCTAAGCATTCTGTATATCAATTAATAGCATCTATCAAGACAATAATGTAACCATACCAATGTCTCAGGTTCCATATCTGCATTCTATAGCCTTAGATATAGAATGCAGATCTGGAACTGCCTCATCATCCAAGAGGCCAGCACCGGCTCAAACACAAATCTCCATGGGGTTATTCAGTCCACGCTCCCTATACCTGATTAGCCCTTGTGTACACTCACCCTATACCTTGACCCGTGTGCTGCAGCACCTATACAGACAGCAGCACAGGCATTATAAAACTAGGGTTTTTTGAAGTTCCGAGAATTTTGTTGTCAAGATATTTGACATTGCCGAAACTTTGATAGATCCATGAGATCCTCCTCTAAACTCTCTTCCTCCTGTAGATCTTCAATCATGCTCAAGAGAGATCCACACCAATAAGATTATCTCACCAAGAAGCTCTCCATCAATACTCCAAAGATATTCACAGAAGCTCTCATTGATCCACAAAAAAGATTCATACCAAATGTACATTTACAAAAGAGATCCTAGCTTTTTTATACTTTCATCTTCTAGGTTCCTTAACCCATTTTTAGGTTACTTAACCCATTTCTGGAGTCCTTAACCTATTTTCCTTATTTTAGGGTTAACCCACTTTCCATGAATAGAAAGTTCTCAATACTTCCTCATTTAAAATATTCCTTCTTGATTTTGTGCTTCTTTATCATTTAAATAATCTTTTCTTGATTTTGTCCTTTACTTTATCATTTAAATAATGATTTCTTTTTCAAGCACTTTGACCTTTGACCTTTTGGGGCTTCAAGCCATCATATGGGGTCCTTCAACTTCATATAGCCATAACTCTCCAAACGTGAGGAGTTATGACATTCCACATACTCCATAGGAAATGGAATGCCAAGCACTATCCATCTAGGATAGTTTCTGCTCTTCATTGATCTTCATCTCATTATTCCACATGCAAGCATGGATTCATCTGCTTAGTTCTTCTAGGGTAACTCATTCCGTAAAGTGTCTTCCCATGAGAGCTTTTCTGTAAAGGGGATCACTTTGGGTTCATCCATTTGTGTGCACCTTATCAGCCACATGATAAGACAATAATGATTCATCTTTCATCAATTCACCATTGCATCGTATCAATGATAACTCATTGATCCATATTCATCAATACATCATATCAATGATCCATCTTTACCATCTTCATCAATGCATCATATCAATGATCCATATTTATCAATTGGTTTCCACTTGGACATATATCATTCTCATCAAGGGAATCATATCAATCAATTACTTGACATCAATCAATGACATCAATCAAACCAGACCATTTAGATATGATCCAACAATCTCCCAAATAATCAAACCATTGACATCAATGACAACATGATCCAACAGAGATTATTCAATATTTGATTTTACAATCATGTTTGTATGTTATCCTCATAAAAATAATCAACCCAAAATCCATTCTCAATCCAATACATATGTTGTAATTAATCATTTAACTATATCCATAATTCATCATGTTGGCTCTACCTTTAAATCATTCAAACTATATCCTATTCATGTTTCAATTTTCTCTTAATTATATAGACAAGGAAAATGAAAAATGGAATTGTATGAATGGGATTGGGAAATATAACTTATGTAAAATGATAAGTATGAAGAGAATATGAAAGTCTATATAAAAATCCTCTAATCTTTAATCATATATGTCCTTAACCAATTTCCCTTTACTTATACTATCCAAAAATAAATCAAATTTATAAGAAGGATTGAGCCATATCAAGAACTATGTTTATTGTTACATAATCAAACATATGCACAGATGTTATGTATGCAATATAAACATAACATTTATAATCTTTAGACTCATGTTCACCCAATAGTTATCATAAGTACTTTGTAACTAGCACTTCATTTGTAAGTCTATCATTAATACCATGTCATTGCATGCCAACCCAGACTTCAAATAATACCCTATATCACAAAATTAAATATGTTGTGGGTTCCAAATTATTTTCATAATGTTACTATGACCCATAATTAAATATCAACTTATTTAAATCCACCTCACTTAACTGAATCAAAGTAAACCATTCAAAAAGTGCCAACAAATTATTATTCCAATCAATCCATAAACTACACCATATTGTATGTGAATGAGAACTCTATCAAATTTTGGTTGGAATTTTTTGAATCGAGGAAAAGAGGAAAAGAAGAACAATAGTTCAACTATAAATGACCTCAACTACAGAGCATGCATTGAAATTTGAAATACTCGGGTTCAAACTTGGTAGGTTGCAATCATAGAAATGGGTTCAAAACTACCCCTTTTTTATCTAACATATAGCAGTGAGCCAACTGAAATGAGAAACATAAAATCATTCCAAAATTTCCATTTAAGTTTGGACTTGGCCTAGGTCACTCAACATTTTTCAATCATGAGGAACAATACACATATCCATTGAACACCAAATTCCCACATCATAAAACTCGTGAGTTTCAATTCCAAAATCACGAGTGTGTAGCTAACAAATTGCATACAAGTATTTAAGAGTTTGATTATTCCAAAGTTCAGCACATGGATGAGTTCGAAACCCATTTTCTTCTTCAAGACTAGCATATCTAATGTGGGTTTGACCATGGATTGTGAAGCGTGAGTTCATCAATTAAAACCATAACTCATACTCACTTATTATTTTGCATAGGGAACCAATAGAAATCGTAGCACAACTCAACAATGGATTAAATATTTACAGAAGGAAAAACCCATTAACTCAATTCACAAACCAAACTAGTTTATTTCCAAAATGACCAAAGAACCCACAAAATGCAATAAAAGAATTGAGTTCAAATCTCGCTTCAATGTATGCAAATCAGGAGTTGTTAAATCCTTTTTCTTTCAAAACTGATATGGAAAGTGAGAGTATGAAAGGTGCATGGGAAAACCCAACTAATTCTTTGACAAACAATCATCTTTTATTTCAGTTATCTTCAAGCAATGACAGAGTAGGGAGAGAAAACATGTTATGCACACAACAATGCTAACCTGAGAAAAATTCAACCAATCTTAAGACAAAGCAATGACAGAGTAGGGAGAGAAAACATGTTATGCACACAACAATGCTAACCTGAGAAAAATTCAACCAATCTTAAGACAAATATGTTGCAGAAGATCTGTAATAGACTATGAACTCAGACCTTTTCAAATGATGCTTTATACCATTGATAGAGGTTGAAAAAAATATCAAAACTACTAGAAGTGAGGGTTTTGGAAAGATGAGCACGGGCTTCCTTCTTCCTCAATCTGAACAAAGAAAAATGAACATAATCCAAGGCAAAACTAAGTAATAGCATGTGAGACTATGGGAGTAAATTCCCATGTCCTCACAACTTTAATGCATGGTAAAACCATCACATCTCCCATTCAAACAAACCATCATATTGAAAAACCTTCCTAGTGTGTGAGCCTTATACCATGTCAAATCAAATAAACTTAAATTTGTTGGTGTATAACCTCGAAACAAGTGATTCCATTTAACTCATATACCATATATCATATGTAATACGCATCAACCAAACTTATGTCATATGCTAAACACAGACTATCCACCGGTCACATATTTTGTACCATATATATCTGAGCATAGGTCATGCATTCATCATATTCCAGGTAAAGTGTAGCTTCCAATATGGTACTTTTATTATAAAAAAACAAACTTTTAACACCTTGCAAATATTCCTAAAGCCGAGGCAACTCCTTTTGCACAAATAATATGGTGTATAGTATACATATGTCAATTCAAACATATTTTCAAACCATTTTGAACCATAAACATTATAACCCAAACCATTGAACTTTGGTATGTTATGCATACTATTAGGGTATAGTCATGATCTAATAATTTATATGGAGCTTATGAACCAATACTTTATGATCTTGATATGAGATGCTCATATATTTCACATTCCAACTTTAAACCACATGTTTTCATTGTTCATGTATTCAAAAACAAAATTCTCAAATACTCTCCATGAATGCTACAATTTGATACAATGTAGAAAAGACGTTGGTTCTACAAGTCAATGATTTTCCATGCTACCATACTCAAATGAAAGTAAACATTTTTCAACTTCAAACATTTGCATATGAGATGACATCAAATTATTTCTTTGAAGTGTCAATACTAAAGGATGCATAGCATGTTATTCTGAGGAAAAGCCAAAAAAACATCATGTTTGCATTTTCTCCATAGGGACCCCACCTATTAGTAGTATATCATAATATATGTAAGTAGGACTTACAATCATTTGCAGGATTTTATAACTAGTGGTGAGGTTTCAAGTCAACAAGATGAAACAAGAAAAAACCCTAATTCACCCAGTGTTTCACAAAGAGGTACTTCTATAAAAACAAAACCTAGAAGTAGTGGTCTAGAACCAACAAAAATACCAGTGGGAAATTCAGATGGCGGTGGTGATAAAGACACTACGAAGAAATTTTTTGAAAAATATCATGTTGTATATACTCATGTTAAAAGAAAGAGAGACTCAGAAAATGAGACTTGAGATACATGAAATTGAAGACAGTCCCCGAGCTACGGATGTACTTGAAGTGATCGAAGAACCCAACTAGTTAGAACAAATATTGTTGGAGACTAGGGAAATTATTGAGGCTCTTGTTACTCAAGAGACAGATATATTTGAATAATAATATGTCACACTTCACCACGCAGACTACCATAAAAATTCAAAGAAATTGTTAATAGAGAAAGCTAACATAAAAAATAAGAAAGGTTATGAAAAAAAAGGAAATCAAAGATTGATTTTCAAGGGGTTGCATCCTCAAAAATCGTGCATCTTCATGAGGCAACCGAGGAAACACTAAAAGAATCCATTTTTAATATTGAGAAAGAGAATTTAATTTTAAAAGAAAGAATAAAGGAATTGGAGAAAGCTATAATTCCAAAGCCATCATTTGTTGAACCTTTAACTGCGATTCAACCAACACTTACCCTCGAAGACGTCCCTAAGAGCAGTTCCAAGTTGAGGGGTTCATCTAGTTTGTTGTTAGTTGTAAGAAAATACATTGGAGATGGTATCCACAAAAGAGTATACCTAATCCTTGAAATCTGAGAGTTAGCACAAAGTTCAACCAGTTTCTCAAAAAGGATTATGAATTTTAGAGAATATCTCGGAAAGTACTTTATAGAGAGTTATGAAGGTTTTTAAAAGGAAGTCGTGGGAACATTTGCAGAAAATGTTTCAGGCCTAAGGAATTTGTTGGAACGTTTGCAACAAAATTTCCAAGCCTAAGCGACACCCACAAAAGAGAAAAAAACCTTCCCTCTAGAATTTGAATGAAGCAGATTAACGCTTGATGGATGAAAAGGATTAAATGTTTAAGGGAAATGGTGTCTGATTTAGATGTTGTAAAAATCAAGAGGGGTGACCTATTCCTAAAACTTGTTGATCTTACAAAATAATTGGATGGCCCTAATTTATTAATGGATACCATACTTATGGTCTAAAGAGCAACTATTGTAACAACTAGAAGTATTAAAAGTTGCATGGGAAAGTGAGTTTAGTGACTCAGTGGAATTCTTTGAAGAAGAGGTTGAGAGGTGGCTTGTTCGATACATAAATAAGAATGATGATATTGAAGACACATTGCACCAATTAAGTATTGATTTAAGAGAAATGGAAAATTACTTATTTGAGATAAAAACCAAGCATGAGATAAAGGTTGCTCCGATGAGGGAGTATATAAAGAATGGCTAACAAAAGCATTGGTTATAATCACCAAGACAGATCAACATGAAGCGGTTACGACAATTATGTCACCTCCATCATAGCAACTACCATCTGCAAAGGATGCATTTGCAAGCAAGTGAAGGGTTCAAACTTTTTTATCACAGTAATTCAAGTAGCAACCTTATTATTTCCCTTGACATATTCATTCGTTAGTCATTTTTCATTTTACCTTTTATGTTCCCGACAACCTGTGAAACCTAAGGTTGACCCTTGATTGTTTATCTTTTGTCTTTCAGGTCTCTCTTTCATTTTATGGTCTGTGGGAGCCCCATCACATTCATCTTTGAAGGACAAATGCAGTTTATTTTATTTGTAACCTAAGACATTAGTGCTTATTTATTTAAAGACATCTATTATTTTTTTAGGTTCCCAAAGAAGGTTGTCATAGAACTAGTTTGGGACATAAAATTATTGATTTCTCAGGACTTTAAATTTAAGCATGAGATTTCAGATGTGTGTCTATCAAAATATTTATTAGGTTTAATGAAATGATCATTTAAAGTTCTCTCTTATATGTGGTCCATGATTTCCCTTCCCTTTTGCTAAATATTGTGTTCTACTTTGATGAATGTTGTGATGGAAATGTCATCCTATTTTAATGCATACTCTTTTGGTTTACAATCTTGTAACATAGTGTACATATTTATTTCAAGAATAAGCTAGGTCCTTTCTCAAACACTTTAATTTTTCTTATATTTTATTTGAAATAGAGGAGTACCACCTCTTTAAAAACAAAGGGGATTTATCCTCGTGAAGTTGACTTAAAGAATGTAATACAGTCTTTTAGAGCAACAAGGAACAAGTTGGACAATAAGGCAGTCAAGTGTATTTTCATTGGGTAGAAGGATAGAATGAAAGGATATAAGTTGTAGGATCTGGTGTTGAAGAAAATAGTTTACAGTCAATATTTGATCTTCAGGGAAGTCATAGGAACTTCCAATATTGAAGAGGCTCAAATGAAGAAATAACCAGAGAATATGGTATTTGAGCTGATGAACGAGGAAAATGATTCAGACAACTCAACTGAATCAAATGAAGAGGTGGAATCGTTGACTCTAGTTGTACAGGTCAGGTCTGAACGAGTAAGGAAACTAGTTTAAAGGTATAGTCCACCTGATTTCCATTCTACATTTGTATTATATGTCACTAATGATGATCCCAGGTCGGTCTAGGAGGCAATCTACTTGATAGAGGATAAACTCTAGAAGGATGCCATGTTTGAAGAAATGAAATCCTTGCACAATAATGATACATGGGATTTGATCAAGCTACCTAATGGAAGGAAACCCATTGGCAGCGAGTGGGTGTTCAAGAAAAAGTTGAACGCAACAGGTCAAGTTGATAAGTTCAAAGCTCGACTGGTAGTGAAAGGGTATTCCCAAGTCAAGGGAGTTGACTTTGGTGATATTTTCTCTCTTGTTGCAAAATTAAATTCCATTACATTACTAATGTCTTTGGCACCAGCATTTGATCTTGAGATAGAGAAAATGGATGTGAAGAAAACATTCCTACATGGGAACCTAGAAAAATAAATCTACATGAAACAACCTAAAGGATTTGCAATAAAGGGAAAGAGAGAGATGGTGTGCAAACTGAAGAGATTCGTTTATGGTCTAAAGCAATCACCAAGGATGTGGTACCAAAATTTTGACACATACATCCTTAGTTTGGTATTTGTGAGAAGCAAAGTTGATCACTATGTATATTCCAAGGAAGAAGGTGATCGTGTCATATATGTAGATTTGTATATCGATGGCATGTTGTTGGTCGGAGACAACATGGATGTTGTAAAGGAGGTGAAGATGCAAGTATCCTCCAAGTTTGAAATGAAGGATCTTGATGTTGTGAACTTCATTCTGGGAATCAAGATCAAGAGAGATCGGGTTGTTAGAAAAATTCAATTAAATCAAAGAGAGTATATTGAAACATTCTTGAAGCATTTCAACATGCAGGAGTGCAAACTAGTCAAGGTACCAATTATTTTAGGAGTAAAACTAATTGTTGAAGAGTGTCCAAAGACAGAAGAAGAAATAGAGGACATGCAACACGTTCCTTATGCCAGTGTTGTTGGCAATCTGATGTATGCAATGGTATGCACTTGACCAAACATTTCTCATGCAATGGGAGTATTGAGAAGATACATGTCAACGCCTGGGAAAGAGCACTGGATTGTTGTCAAGAAAGTGTTTAGGTACTTGCGTGGCACAACAAAATATGCAATATGTTACCAAGGGAAACTTGAAACAGATAGTGAAGTGAATGTACATGGATTTCTCGACATTGATTGGGTTGGAGATCTTGATCAAATAAGGTTGACTAGTGGATATGTTTTTAGATTTTTCGGTGGATCAATTAGTTGGATGAGTAAGAGATAGGAAGTTGTAGCCTTATCGACAATAGAAGTTGAATACATGGAAGCCACCCCTGCAATCAAGAATCAATATGGTTGCATCGACTGTGTTCAGAGATTGGGTTTGAAAAACAAACTATGAGGATAAATTGTTATAGTCAAAGTGCAATTTTATGGGCAAAGAACCCAGCTTACCATTCCAGGATGAAAAACATTGATGTACAATACCATTTCGTGAGAGACATGGTGGAAAGCAAGAAGGTGTTGTTGGATAATGTATGCACTTTGCAAAACATAGCAGACTCTTTAATCAATTCTATGAGTGCATTGAAGGTCTCTTGGTACAGAGAGGCAATGGGAATTGATGCCTTGGGTCAGTGAACAAAATTTCAGGGTCTCCTGTTATAATCTTTGTAGTGGAAACTCAATCTAACTGACTGGCTAGTCGAGGTGGATCAACTAGGTGAATGTTTTATTGGACGGATAAGTTAAGTCGATGGTTAAGTTGAAGGTCAAAAGGTCAACTGACATGTGGTCAAGTGGAAACCAACAAGAATATCGACATGTTTGTAGCCGATTGAAGTTTGACAGGTAGTTGACTGTAATAAAATCCCAAGTTTTGCGAGATCGCATCCAATATTTTGCATGGATTTGTAACCGTATTTGGGAACCATGAATTATGGTTTTGCATGTTGTGAAGCTTATAAATATGACACCATGTAATATTGTAAAAGGTTAATAAGCTTAGTGATTTAAACTCTCAGATTCGAGAGGTGTGTAAGGGCCATGTAGATGTAAGTCGAATTGGTTGCAGGGTTGTTCTTGTGTAAAAGAAAGAGAGTGGGATGATGGTTGTGTCTTAGGTGTGAACCAAGGTTAGTCATGTAACGTGTTATTCACTAAATGAACAAGAAAACAAAGAACGAGAGTCACTCAAGGAATATTGGTTTTCCTAGTTAAGGGTTTCCAAGGTAAAATATATGTGTGTTGTGTGTTTTCCATTGATTATTTATGTTTAATTATGTCTTCTCTTTCTTGGTTGGTTTAGTTTGAGTGTTATTTCTCTAACAATTACACTATGTCATGGGTAGTATCTTGGTTTGCATTAATGACGTTGGCCATATGTTCAACCAAACTATTGAGATTCATCAGGTATG
>SNQJ01S0070069.1:44173-67997 GCA_010110895.2 Picea sitchensis
ACCAGAACAAACACACCTAGCACTCTTATCTACAATTGAACCAAACTATTTTGAAGAAGCCAACAAGGATGAATTTTGGAATAAGGCTATGAATGAAGAATTGGATCAAATATAGAAAAATGACAATTGGGAACTGGTTCCAAGACCAAAGAATAATAATGTGATCGACACAAAATGGGTTTTTAGGAATAAATTAAATGAATATGGACTAGTTACAAGGAACAAAGCTAGATTGGTATGTAAAGGATATGCACAAATTGAAGGAATCGACTTTGAAGAGAAATTTTCCCTAGTTTCCAGAATGGAAGAAATCCGGTTGCTTTTAGCCTATGGATGCTCCAAAATTTTTAAAGTATATCAGATGGACGTAAAATCAATTTTTATGAATGGGGAACTTGAAGAAGAAGTCTACATTGAACAACCAGAAGGATTTCAGTGTTCAGAGAATGCATATTATGTGTGTAAATTAAAGAAGGCCTTGTATGGTCTAAAACAAGCTCGTAGAGCATGGTAATCTAGATTGGATAAGTATCTGCAGCAGGCAGGGTTCATAAAAGGAAGTGCAAACAACAACCTTTACATCAAGGTAAGTGAAGGTGATATTTTATTAATTGAAGTTTATGTTGATGATATTATTTTTAGTAGTGATGATGACAGGTTAAGCTAGAAATTTGCAAAAGATATGCAGAATGAATTTGAAATGTCGTTACTTGGAGAACTATCCTTCTTTTTGGGACTTCAGATAAGTTAAAGCAACCAAGGAATCTTTATTTCTCAAACCAAGTATATCAGAGAAATGATAAAGAGGTTCGGAATGGAATATTTCAAACAAGTGATCACTCCCATGCATTAAATCAGCTGCAAGTTGAGAAAAGATGATGATTCAAAGTCTACAGATGAGAGGCAATACATGTCAATGATTGGTAGCCTACTATATGTGACAACATCCAGACCAGATGTAATGTAGGCAGTTGGATAGGTGGCATGATTTCAAGCAACACCAAAGGAGTCACATGTGTTATCAATTAAGAGGATTTTCAGATATCTCAAAGGAACAAAAGAGTTTGGATTATGGTATCCAAAAGGAAATGATCTATCACTTATTGCCTACACAGATGCAGATTGGGCAGGTTGTATTGATGATCGACAAAGCACCAGTGGAGCACCGTTCTACTTGAGTGTTTAGTATCATGGCTAACCAAGAAACAATCATCAATATATTTATCTACAACCAAGGCAGAGTATATTGCAACAACATCATGTTGTACAGAGGTTATTTGGATGAAACAAACTCTGACAGATATACAGGTTGAGTATGATGAGCCCATTCCAATATATTGTGATAATACAAGAACCATTAATATCTTGAAGAAACCGGTGATGCACTCCAAGACGAAGCACATTCTAATCAAGTATCACTTTCTATGGGAGCAGGTTGCAGAAAAGAACATCATAGTTGAGTATGTGGGCACAAAAGAACAAGTGGTAGACATCTTCACAAAACCACTTCCACGGGAATCCTTTGAATATCTTTGCTAGAGACTTGGAGTTATTTCTACTCCAAAATTAATTCTTTTTGAATGCTTATCTTATATGTCTTAGATTTACACGAGGAAGCACCATAAGAGGATAGTTCAGTTAAGGGGACAAACTCCAGATGGAAAGATACCTTTTCCATTGATGACAAAGGGGGAGAGATTTATCAGATGCAAAGGACAGAGGCATGGTTCCAGGGGGAGCAGATTTATCAGATACAAGAGGACAGAGGCATGGTTCCAGGGGGAGAATGAGTGATATGATTTTAGTATTGCATCATAGTGTTGCCATCAATGCCAAATGGGGAGATTGTTGATTAAGGTTGGTTCTCATTGATGTCAACCCTTGAATAAATCCCCATAGCACAAAGGTTGGGTAATATACCCAATATTGTTTTATGTAAAGATGAATCATTATTGTCTTGTCATGGTTGATAATAAGTAGAAATGGCTGAACTCTAAAGTGGTCCCCTTATGGTGAAATCCCTCACGGGAAGACGCTTTGCAGATTGAGTTATCCTAGAAGTATGGTTAGAGAACCCATGCTTATTTGTGGAATAATGAGATGAAAGACAATGAATTTGTTAATGAAACTATCCTATATGGATATTTATTTTCATGCCATTTCTGGTGGTATGTGTAACCTCACATAACTCCTCACGGTTAAAGAGTTATGGCCATGAGAAGTTGGACAACCCAGGTTTGGGTAATGGACCCAAGTTTGTTTGATGGATAACAATATGAGTTTTGATATATTTTCAGGTAATACTATTATATATGGATAGTACATGTCATTCCATTTCTAGTGGTATGTGGAACATCACATAACTCCTCACGGTTTGAGAGTTATGGCCTTACGAAGTTGGAGGACCCTCATATGTCATCTGGGCCCACGGGTTGAGGACCCTCATATGTCATCTAGAAGCCCCAAAATGTCAAACTAGTCAAAGTGGTTTAAGAGTTTTAAATGTAAATAATAAATTGAAGTGATGAGTGCACTATAATTCAAAGTGAATAAAAATCAATTATTTAAATAATAAACTAATGGAGAAATTAGAAGTGGCTTTAACCCTAAAATAAGGAAAGTGTAAGTAAAAGTGACCTAGAATATGTTTTTATGGAAGCATTTGGAGAGTATAAATAGAGGAAATGATCTCTCATTTAAATCAATAATTTGAGAATATTGAATACATAGGTGTCTGAGGTAACCAAAGGATATATAAGCCTAATTTATGAGAAAAGTGAAGAAAATAAGGTCGGAATTCAAGGAAGGATAAATCTCTTTGATGATGTTTCTAAGGTGCATGCTTTTGTTTTTCCAAAATACCCACCATTTTTGAAATAATTCTTTTTATAGAATGATTCAGACCATGAAATTCCCATTCCATTGAGGAAACATATCCAAGTATCTGTGGTAAAATATTTTAGCTTGTGGGTCATTGTATTTTGGAGTTACACTTGGAAAATAGGGTTTGTATTAGTCTCAAACTAGTCAAAAACAGGCTTCGGTAAAAACGCTTCATAAAATTATTAATAATAAACTAAATTGGGTACATCTAAATGTTGCTATATTAAAGTCTATAGTGCATGCTATGTAACAGTTTTAGATCAATTCAACAAACATTCAGTGTGGGCACTCTACAAGGTCACCTCTAGAATAAGCCGACCAAGGTGTGCCATTTTTGCCATAACTCCTTTCTCTGAGAGGTTCCAAGTAATGAAACCCTGAGAATTGCATGAAACACAATGAAGATTTTTTTATGGTTTCAGATTTTATTCATTACAGGTATATATTAAGGATTATTTTGGGTTAGGGGTTGTTGACTAATCCAAAACTAGTCTCTAGGAGAGTAAAGGAACGCTTGATGAAAATGCTAGTCTCTCGTTGTTAAAGTTAAGGAAGGTTTGTAGGCATGTGATCATATACACCGTGTCTATTACGAAGTTACAAATCATATTTCTAATGATGAAATTTATGAGGGCTTTTGGCTGAGGTACAAGTTGGGTACATGGTTGAGACAAGTAGTTGATGAGCTGGCACATACATGAGGGGTGTAGTTGATGATGTTGGTACATATTGATGAGTCATACATGAGTAATTTCTGACACATGATTGGTACATACTTGATACATGGTTGGTCGAACTTTTTTATGGGTGTGTTGATTACATATTTTGCAGGCTGTGATGGTGCATGGTTGATGCAATTGCCTTATGGTGCAGGTTGATTATAGGTTGAGGTATAGGCTGATGCATGGTCTCAGGTTATTGTACATGTTGTTTGCACAAAGGATTTGGTACAGGTTTACAATGATATATATCACAAAGATAGTGTGACAATGGTTCCACTATTTACTTCTACTTCAGGGCGGTTGGACGTGGGCAAGTGACATGCTGTGGTTAAATGGAGAACACAGAGGTTGTAGCCTCCTTATCCTCAGCTGTAGCCACAGAATTGGGAGTTGGAGCTTCCTCAAGTTGTGGCCCCATAAACTAGCATGTTGGAGTCAGTCTCAAGGTAACCGGAAAAAAAGGAAGTTGGTGCTTCCAAATGAATGTAATTCTCAAGACATATACGAAAAATCATTTCTACGCTTTTCTCCGGGATTTGGGTTTCCAATGTGAAACACCTGTGTACCGGTGGTATGTATGTGTGGATTGTTCATTTCTTATTGCTCAGCTATTATATAATAATTTTACATTGATATACCACTTGGATTATTTGAGGAAAAAATATTATAATTATGTTATTACTTATTCACTCTCCCTCTCAGTAATCTAACAACCTTTCTCCTTAATTTAGGGATTCTTTGTTGGAAATACTCTTTTACCCTTTGACTAAGACTTGTAAACCAACCAGGGGCTTCTTGACCACTCTCGGGCTTTCTTAACTTCACAAGGCCATATATCTCTAACCATGAGGAACCACGTATGCTCCAAGACAATAAAATGACACGACATGTACTATCCATCTATGATAGTCTTACCTACAATTTCACCGTCTCTTCATGTTCATATTACTTAATCAACTCCCGGTCCCATAACCACACCCTTGGGGATACATGTAGACTACATCAAAATGTACCCGACTAACTCACCATCATTCTCTATCATACAAATTTCAATCAATTGTCCAACATCTTTGGGCCTCTCCTAAGGGTTGACATCAATCTCCAAGATCACTCTCTAAGGGTTGACATCAATGATAACCAATTTTTCAACCAACTATCCAACAATATCCTCATTTGGCATTGATGTCAACTCCAACATTGATGGAAAAAATTCGACATGTCAACACTCATGCTCATTCTCCCTATGATCATCAATCCTCATCAATGTTTATATTTCTCCTCCCCATTTGACATCAATCGAAAGGGGTATCTCACCTTTGGGGATGCTCCCATGTCTTCATGCCTATAATTTTTCTTCTTCATCTTTTGACCAAAGGTGATACATCTTGTCGTATATGTATCCTCCCACATCGTACCTCTAACCAATCATGGGAAAATAATATCTCCCCATGTGGTTATGTCTCCCTATCTCAGATGATACTGATATTCCTTTCTCGATCTCTATCTCTGATGATTTTTCTTCCATTGACTTTTCTCTAAGATGTAGATCAATGTAGGAATACCTCTCTTCCGTTGATTGTTTATTGCTCCATTGGTGCTTCCTCTGAATTTCAATCGACATATATAAAAAATTCAAATTTATTCATTTACTTATCATGTTCACTTTTACCATATTGTTCAATAATGTCCCTATGATGATATAGCTTCTGCTGACAATTTATCTTTCCCTGTTTTGTTGTGCCTTTTAATGCTTGTATTTCTGTGACCAAATGATTCCAATGGATTCCACTGATTCCAATTGTAAATTCATTGCTATGCATCTTCTTTGACCCATGCTCTATGTACCTTTTGAGCATCTCACGATCCATCTATGTTCATATATGTCACAACCTGCTTCATAACCTTGTTACCTAACTGCCCACAATGCCGCACTCCATATGTCACTATAATATTCTCACAAGACTTTCTCTGAATATACTACAACCTATCATCACATGTTCCTATTTATCATACTGAATCAAAATATGTCCACTGATATGATCTATCTTCTCATAAAACTCTTCATGTATGGAACAACCTGTACTAAAGATATCCTTTCCTGAATGCGTATGTGAAATATAATCATAAAGTTTTGTCTACTTAACCGATACTTGTGTGGGAACACTTACTAACCGATCAATCATATTTTGTAATTTCTTTTTCCTATCCTAATTACTCAATCAGCTCTATGCAAACACTTCACTTCTAAAGATGGTTCTCCTGATATGTAGTTTCTACCACTGACTTCCTGCTCAACATACATATTACCGGGATTCTCAAGACTCCGCTGTTTAGAAAAATAATCTTCTCCGATGCAGAATCTTCTTCTTCATTTGTAGACTCATCATATATCTAAACTCCACTCTTTCTTTCTTCCTGTGGATTGATATTGTACTACAATTCCTAAAAGTACAATTTATTGAACATTTTCTTTATTCACTTGCTCTTCTTATTCTTCTCATGATAATCGGGAACCTTGACCTATGGGAACTCAAGTATTTATTTTACCTATTCTTTGTTTTTCATTTTGTCTCCGCTAAACCTTCTTGTATTTGACATCTTCCATTTTATCTATAGGATTTTGTCTTCATCTCATACTATTACCAATCTTGAGAGTATGAGTTCTGGATGACCTTCATTCATCTAATATTCCTTTACTCAAGGCTTTTTTTTTCCAAACATTCTTATATTTAATATCAATGTTCTTTCCCAAAGAAGTATCCATCATGCTTCTAATAATGAGCTATGTGTCCATTGTTATAATATTTGTAACATTCAATGTCATGTGGGTCCACATAAGATTTTCTTTGTCTGAATTTGTTTCATAAGCCCCTAATATGCAACCTTATGTCCAAAGTTAGTACAATAAAAAAATGACCATAAAATAAATTTACATAATTGGGAGTGAATGATATTCTTTGTTGTGAAGTCCTTATGAATTTATGCCTTTAATGATCATGATCTCTTACATGGATCTATTCATCACATAGCTTATTTGTTGTGCCGAATGGTAGGTCTGAAGAAGTATATTTATTATGCACTCTTTCTTTGATTCTCACTGTAATTTCATGATCTCTTTCCCTCTTTGAGTAATTTCTATAACTCTTACTCTTTTCTTTCATTCCCTCTTTCTTTCTAGTGACCGAGGGATTTTCTTCTCCAACATCTCTCATTGATGATGTGGATGTTTTCTTCTTCAATATTCATGCTGATCTTGACGATTTTGATTCTAAATGTGATAAATTCTTATTCAAGTTTCAACCTCTTCTTCTTTCTTCATCATTAGACTCTTCATGATTTCTTCCGGCCCTCTTGTTTTTCTCAAGTTGGATCTTCAAGGAGATGATTTATTTTTCAAGTCTTTTCTCTTCTTGACCAAATTATGCTTCAAGCTGATTTAAGTCGTCAATTCTTTCCTTAAGATTATTTTTCTCCTTCTCTCTCTTTTTCTCGCTTCTTCCATATGTTCACTATTTTGATTTCCAAACACCGGCCTGATCCTCAGAGTTTCTCCTCAGCCCCCAGGATTCTTCTGTATTGGACCCCCTTTTAACATCATTATCATCTTCTTGACTTCTCTAGAGTTAGCATTTTGAGATTCCTTTTTATTCAACATCTGATTCCTCATGACTTGTCTTATTTTCTTTATTCTTCAAGTTGAATCTTCAATGTGACTACCTTATCTTCTGGTAGTTATTTTCCTCATTGATTAGTTATGCTTTATGATTCTTTTCCTTTTCAATCTCGGGGTTGTCTTCTATTTCATTGGGATTTTTGTCTCATCACTTTCAATCTTCAAATAAAGGAATTCAATTTCAATATGTCCACGTTCTTCACAATTAAAGAAAAAAGAACTCACTTATGTTGATTATGAACTCTTCTTCTTTTGGATCTATTTGAAATGATGAGTATATTTCTTCTTGTTCTACATCTTCATATTCTTTAGCACCTTTGACTTTGTGATGATAGTAGATTCTCAAAAATAGATATCATGTAGCTTATCCCAAATTTCTTTAGTAGATAAACATTTTCCGCCGCTTTACTGAATCTGGTAATCCTTCTAAGATAAAATCCAATGCTATTTTGTTGTCTTTAATTCAATTTCTTCTTGGTCTATATTTTGTTTCTTTGTATCATTGTATCATGTAAAAAATAGGTTCCAAACATCATATCCCTGTTCCCATAATTTGTTTTTATTTTGTTGCTCCACATCTCATACTTCGCATAGCTTCCAAACATCATATCCCTGCTCTCATAATTTTTTTCATTCTGTTGTTCCACATCTCACACTTCACACCTTTCTAACCATCTAAATGTGTGGTATTCCCATTTCTAAAAACTGTTTCTCTCCATGATCTCCTTCCAGTTGTAAAACTTATTTTTGAAGGACTTGTTTTGATACCAATTATTGGAATATTGGGGGGGGGTTGAATCAATATGGAGCACTTTTATACCACTTTTAACCACACAATATATATTCTTTCACTTTATCAATGTTCACAGTTTATCATCAATGTATCATCTATGATTGTATTCAATATATATATATAAGAATGTAATCATAAGTAACATCACATCAATATCAAATCAAGAACACAATACAACTGTGATTTACATGGAAACCAAAATGGGAGAAAATCACAAATGATTTCTTATATATATATATCATGAATTATTCACAGAAGCACCAACTTCCCACCTCCAGCTGTAATAGGAAGAAGGCTACAACCCCCTATTTATAGGGATCCAACTTGAAGTAAGCTAAAAATCCCTAAATTCTCTCGGGTTCCAAACTTAAGGAGAGGCTACAACTGCTATGTTCTCTAACCACCTAGTTCTCGTGGATCCAACTTAAGGGAAGATCCAACTCCCAATTCTTCTGCTCTAAACTGTATGAGTATAACTCCTTCCTTTCCCTCTATCCTTTCACAAAATAAAATATAAGTGTAGAAAACTGCCAATACCACAATTACTTCCACTCATCACTCAAGCACTAATTATCAATTGGTCAATGCTACTATCACTGCTACTCTAATCAAGCCAACCTCGTCACTTCAACCAACCTATTATATCAACCAACCTGTCACTGACCAACCTGTCACATCAACCGACCTATAATCGATAAACCTGTCCAACCTGTCACCAATACTCAACCATATATTAAACGATCATCTCACATGGATCATAAGTACTAGGGACAATTCCTCTCAACTAGATGTCCAATATCACCAACACATGCCTCTACCAAGCACATATCAAGATCACCAACATACCATCAACTTGTATGTGTGTCTCAACCATGTATCAAAGCATATACCAAAACCATCAATCTATACCATACCAAGTATCAACCATGTGCTACAACTTGTATCACAACAAGTGCATAAAACCATGCACCAACACTTGTACCAAACTGCGCATCAACCATGCACATCAACTGTACTAAACTGCATAAACCGGTGGTAACTCCCAATTGTACTATATGCCTCAACCATCAACCATGTATACTATACCAATCATGTGCCATACCATAACAACCATGTACATCAACCATGTATATGAATCATCAACCAACTATACATGTACCATACCATGTACCATATACCATGTACCATGAAATATGTCTTAATCATATAAATTATATCAATTTCTAATCATTGATACATAAAATTATAAGATAAGCTTCCTATATGTTAATATGACAAATATGTCCCTCTAATAATGAACCATAACACCCATATACCAAGTAACGTAGAGTATGTCTCAAGTATGTAACAATGTCACCTCAACTATATGTAATCATGTACCATCAAGGGCATCCAAGACAAACCTTAAGCATGTTCCATATCATAAAATATTCAAGACTCAAACAAATACATAAAATACATACATTTACTCATGAAAACTTGAAGCATACCATCTTACATCCTGTAGAAACTCTGCTATACCATGAAACCTTGATGCAACTCTAACAAACCATTTCTCCTTCTTCAAATCTTGCCTGTGATCCACGACTTGTCCCACTATAGCCCTCAAGTGGATGTACGAACCTATCCTTCTGTAGTCACAGATAATGGCGACTTGTCCTTATGCAACCTGCATATAAATTTAGAAAACTAGGGTTACCATATTTCTGCAACTATGAAACTTTCACTACTTCATACCTTCCCAACTTCAGAAAAATGTCACACAAACTAGCCAAAAGATCACTAGTTCACTAGGATAGATACTAATGAATGAGTATATAATTTCAGTAGAATGCTCCTTGAGGTGTTTTATATACTTTTTCATAGTAACCTCTCTCTCCTTACTTTAGGGATTTATTATTGCAACCACTTCCTTACCTTTTGACTAAGACTTGTAACCAACCATGGGATTCTTGATCACTCTTTGGGGCCCAACTCTCATGGGCCATATCTCCCTACTCATGAGGAACCACATGGCATTTCACATTTACCTGAAATGGCATGATGCACACTATCCATCTATGATAGTATTACCTACAATTTCATTGTCCTCATCTCCATATTCCTTATCCAACTTCTGCCCATAACCACACCTTAGGGGATACATGTAGACTACATCAAATTTACCAAAAAATCACCATCATTCTCGATCATACAAATTTAAATCAACTGTCGAACATATTTGGGCCTCTACAAGGGTTGTCATCAATATCTAAGGGTTGACATCAATCTCCATGATCACTCTTGAAGGGTTAACATCAATGACAACCAATTGTTCAAACCAACTTTCCAACAATTTCCCTTTGGAATTGATGGAACCACCAACATTGATGGTAACACTCATACTCCACTTGTGACCAATTCTCCCGATATTTCTCTTCCCATATTTCTCTCCCCTTTGATATCAATGGAAAATGGTGTCTCCCCTCAGGGATTCCCTGCCTTCATGCCTTTGTTATTTCTCTTAATATTTGACCAAAGGTTAACTCTCGTTGTCGATATGTCTCCTCCTAATACTGTACCTGTTCTAACCAATCATTGGAAACATAATATCTCTATGGCATGTCTCCCCATCTGTATGCTACTAATATTCCTTTCTGGATCTCTCTCTCTGATGATTTTCTCTTCCCTTGACTTTTCTATAAGATGTAGATCAATGTAGGATACCTCTTCCAGTGCTATTTATTTTCCATTGGCGTTTCCTCTTTAATTTCATTGACATATATAAAAAATATTCAAATTTGATTTCTTCATTTACTTGTCATGTTCACTTGACCATACTATTCAACAATGTCCTTATGATGATATATCTTCTACTGTCGATTTCTCTTTCCCTGTTTTGTTGTGCCTTTCTATTGATTTCCTTTATAATTCCAATTGATTCACTGACTCCAATTGTAAATCCATTGCTATGCATATTCTTTGACCCATGCTCTCTGTGTACTCAAGTAAGCATCTCATGAATCCATCCATATGTCACAAACTCTTTCATAACCATGCTAATTCAATCATTCACAATGTCACCCATCTATCACTATACCATTAAGAAGAATTATCTTGAATATACTACAACTGGATTCATCACATGTTCCTCGCTTTATTAGACTGATCAAATATGTCTTTGATATGATCTATCTTCTCATCAAACTTTTCATGTCTATAAAAACCTGTATAGAAGATATCCCTTCTTGAATGCATATGTGCAAAATAATCATAAACTTTCATTTGCCAACTGATACCCGTGTGGGAACACTAATTCTCAACCGATCTATCTACTCTTTACTTTTCTTATCCGACTACTCAATCTGTCTCTGTAAACACTTCATAATGCTCAAAAGATGGTTCTCTGACCGTAGTGTCTAACGCATGCATTCTCGCTTGTTCAACATACATATTACCTAGAGTCTCAAGATGGGTTTCTTTAGAAAATACCCTCTCTGATGTTGAATACAATTATTCTTCATCTATAGACTCATCATCTCTTTTAAATTTGACTTCTTTCTTTCTACATGTGGATTGGTCTTGTACTGCAATTATTGAAAGTACAATTTCTTGAACCTATTCTTTATTCTCTTGCTATTCTTTTCTTTCTCGTGCTACTGCAACTCGTGGATCTCCGACATGCTCTTCTTGTTTTTCATTTCTTCTCCAAACCTTCATGTATATGACATCTTCCCTTTTATCTATATATTTGTCTTCATCTCATAATATTTCCAATCTTGAGAGTATGACTTATGGATGTCCTTCATTCATGTGATCTTCCTTTTCCTGCTCTTCTTCTTTTTTATTCTCCAAACCTTCTTATATCTAATATCAATGTTCTTTTCTCAAAGAAGTATCCATCATGATCTCTACAATCACTTAGCCATGTATCCATAGTTATGGCACTTGTAACATTCAATGTCATGTACAACCACATAAGTTTCTTGTTTGAATATTTTTTCATAAGCCCCACAATCTATGTCCCTATGTACAAAGTTATTAAAAATAAAACAATGACCATACAAAAAAATTTACATACTTGGGAGAGGAATGATCTTCTTTGTTGTGTGTAGGGGTCCTTTGAATTTCTTCCCTATTGATCATGATATTCTCTTTTGTGTATCTCTTCATCATGGTTGAAGCTATTTGTTGTATGAATGTGGAAGGTATTTTGAAGAATTATCTCTATTATACTCTGTCTTCTTTGATTCTTGCTGACCAAGATTCCTTCCTTTCAGTACTTCAACATAACTCTTTACTCTTTTCTTCATTCTTCTATTCTAGTGACCTGAGGGGATTTTCTTTCAACATTCTCCATGATGTGGATGTTTTTCTCTTCAATATTCAGTTGATCTCTACTAATTTCTGATTCTCACTGTGACAAATCTGTTTTCAAGATTCTCAACCTCGCTTTTTTCTTCATCATTCAAATCTTCATGACTTCTTCCGGCCCCTCTTTGTTTCTTCAAGTTGGATCTTCAATGAGATGATTTATTTTTCAAGTCTTCTTTATTCTTGACAAAATTCTTCTTCAAGCTGATTTAAATTGTCAATTCTTTCCCTAATATGATCTGTCAAAATATTCTATATCTTATATACTTCCTTTGTGATTATTTTGATTTCCAAGTAAACACCGCTCGATCCCTCAGAGTTTCTTTTGGTCCTTCCGATTCTTTTCTAATGACCCTTTAACATCAAGGGATCGGGGATGCTCTGGACTTCCTCTATAGCTGGCGCTCTAAGATTCTTTTCTTTCTTCAACATTTGATTCCTGTTCGACTTTCCTCGCTCACTTTGATTCTTCAAGTTGGATATTGAATGTGATTATTTTAGCTTCATGTTCACTTTCATTGACTAAATTCATTTCATGATTATTTCTTCAATCTCGTGGTTGTTCTATATTTCATTGGGACTTTCTATCTCATCACTTTCAATTCCTTCTTCAAATAATGGCATTCACTTCAAGATGTTCATGCTCTGCTACTAAAGTTAAAAGTAACCAATTTCCTCGCTGATTACAAACTCTTCTTCTTCCGGAATCTTCCTGACATGATGAGTATCTTTCTTCTTGTTCTATACCTATGTCTTCTTTAGAACTCTCTAAATTTGTGATGAGATTACCAAAATAGATCTCATGTAGCTTATCCCAAAGTTCTTTAGCTTATAAACATTTTCCCCAATTCTCTCTTTTATTGAATTAGGTAATCCTTCCAAGAAAAAACTGTCTATTTTGTTGTTCCTTTTAATTCCTTCTTAGCTGCAATCTTTTGGTTTGTAGCATTGTATCCTATAACAGTTGAGTGCCAAACATCATATCCATGTTCCCATAAAAACGTTTTCATTATGTTTCTCCACACCATAATTTCGTGACCTTTCCAACACGAACTTTGTATTCATTTCTATACAAACTGCTCTCCATCATATTCCTCTTCCAAGTGGTAAAACAGTTCTCTTGAAGAAACATGTTCTAAACCAATTGTTGGTACTAAGATAAAGTGTTGAATCAATATGAGCATTTTATACCACTTTTAACAATGATGTATATTCTTTCACTTTATCACCAATGTTCAAATAATTTATCATCAATGTATCATCTATGAATGTATTCAACATATATATCATAAGCAGGTTCACATAAACATCACATCAAGAACACAATACAAGAGTACTTATGTGGAAACCAAATGGGGAAAACCACAAAATTCTTTCTTATATATATCAAGAACTCATCTATAGGAAACACCAACTTCCCAATTCTCCAAATTTAACCGAAGGAGGCTACAAACCCCTTATTTACGTGTCTAAACCTAAAGGAAGATACAATTCTGCGAATTTATGGTTCTAACCAGAAGTGAGGCTACAAACTCTATATTCTCCTGTTTCCAACTAAGGTGGCTAACCACTCTAGTTCTCTATGTCTGTAACTTTAAGGGAATCTCCAACTCCTTGATTATTTCGCTCCAACCGAAAGGAGGCTACAACCCTTTTTCCTTGCCCCATCCAATTTCCTTAAATATAAGTGTAGACCAACTATCACTACTAAAATCACTTCCACTATCACTTCCACTACCACTATCAATGTCACTACCACTATCACTTCCACTCTCACAACCCGTGAACCACACTGCTAACCTATCATTGACCCAACCTATCACATCAACCTAATTGCCACTCACTCATCAACCTATCCAACTTGTCACTATCAATTATACTCAACTACATCCTCTCACATGAATCATATACAAAGAACACCTCTCAACCAGGTCCAATCACCAACACATGATCACGTAGCATGTACCAAGATCATCAACACACCATCAACCTCAGATGTGTCAACCATGTACCAAAGCATATGCCAAACCATCAACCTATTCATACCAAGCATAAACCATGTTCCACAACCTCAGACACAATAAATACCCAACTATGTAATCGACACTTATACCAATCCGCAGTATCAACCATGCACTAAAAATCCATATACCACCGGTGTGCATCAACCATGCACCTCAACCTATATTAATCCTTTTATTAAATTTACCACATATTCTTTGATTGTTAACCTAAATATATATTTTATTTCAAAGTTGCTAGTTTGCATGATAAGATTTAGAATTAGTTACAAAGCCTTACAAAATCTTCACCACTTTAATAATGGTATTAGCTTCACACAAGTGGTAGCTAACGTGGCAGAGGGGAAATAAATTCCATTGGGAATGGTGATGTGATGTTGGAAAACACAAAAAATGATTAATTATGGATGTGAAAAAAGGGAAATGGAAAGTGCAATATAATTGATGCAATATTGCAAGGTGTGGGACACTAGACATGGAGAATCGAAAAGGTAAAAGGGATGAATCTTGCATCCAAAATGATAAAATAAAATAAGTATGAGAAGATACCGTTATGCGGGTCGAGGAAGTGGATGGGTCATTTGGGAGAACACTTAGATCAAGGGTTATGGACATGGGAATGATGGAAAAGGTAAGTGGAAAGGAAGGTTGTCCCATATCCAGATTCAAAAGAATTGCTGGCATAAAATGATAGGTAGTGCAATTTGGAGGACACAAAAGTAGAAAAGGTCATTTTGAGTGTTGTTTGTTTGCGGATTGTGGGACACGGGAAATTTATGGGATGACGATGTATTGTTCTCTCACAACGAGACTCCCGCAACACAAAAAAAAATGAATAAGTATTATACTTGTGAAAAGTGACTAAGTATAGACTTGCGAGTTTGCCAACTGGGAACTTGATGGTAGTTTGATTTGCAACCCACATTTCAAAGAGAAAATGACTAAGTAAAGAATACACAAGGAACATAGGAAGAAAAGGAAAAGATCGAGGATGGATACATATGTACCAAGGTTGACCAATGAATGTAGATCAACATTCTTTTCCTTGGGAATATGAATGTACACTGGACAACCAAATACTCTCTGACAGGAAAGTGAAGGCTTATTACAATCCATACCTCATGGGGAGTTAAGTCAACTAGCACCAATGAAGGAGACCTAATTACCAAATATCATGCAAGATCAACTACCTCTCTCAAAAAAATCTTGTACCTGAGTCTCATTAATTCATTGAGCATGTTGGGGGATATATGGTGTGATATTTTGACATTCCATGCCACATGACTTGAAAAATACTCAAAATATTTACCACAGAAATCTCCTTTGTTGTTAGTTGTCATCACCTTGATATTCTCTATTTTTCCTGGTTTTCCACAAGAGATTTAAACCCTTTGAACTTATTGAAAACCTCATATTTATTCCTCAAGAAATATAACCATGTCTTCATGGAGAAATCATATATGAAGGAAACATAATATAGAGATCCACCTAGAGATGGGACTGGTAATACGCCCAAACATGTCACCATGTATCAATTCCATAATCCCTTTCCTTGTATCTCTGGATGGGAACCTCACACGATTTTGTTTTCCACACATGAAATGCTCACAAAAACCACTTCCAAATTACAATTAGAAAACTTCCGATCACATCTTGTTGTGCATAGCTCGAAGATTTTTTTTCCCAATATGTCCCATCCTTTGGTGCCATAACATAGTCGGGTCAACTCCACGAGGAATAATCGAGTCGGTCGTAGACGAGTCGGTTTGAGTTGAGTCGATCAAAGTCAAGTCACAACCAATTTGACTTCAAAAATAGTAGTGTTGTTGAGTCCAGTCGAGTCGACACTCCCCAAAAATCAGAGCAGGGTTCCAATTCGAACTCCTCTCATTAAGGCTATCACTCCCCTAACTAGTTTGCATGAATCCTTTTGAAATATAGTGTGCACACCGTGATTTCACTCATTTTGCTACATATTTCTTCCCAAACCTAGAATATGTAGCACACTTAGAAACTTTACATAGAGGTTTTATCCTGTAAACTTGCAACAAGTACATAGATATTTTACCTTTGAAACCCCACAGAGGAAACCAACATTCCTTGAGAGAATCCCACTCTTTTTTCATTCATTCAATGAATAAAAATTTGCATGACTAACCTTAGTCCACAATCTAAGACACAATCATCATCCTATATTTCTTTACTAAGAACAACCAGACACAATTCATCTTACATCTACATGGCCCTTACACACCTCTAAAATCTCAGAGTTTCAATCACCAATATTATTAACCTTTTATAGTATCATATGGTTCCATATTTATAGGCTTCACAACATGAAAAAACCCTAATTCATGACTCCCAAAAATGGTTACAACCATGGAGACTCCATTGACTGTGTCTACTGTAATCTCAAGGATTATGTTGACAAATACTAGTCAAACTTAGTCACCACAAACCAATCGATTTCCATTTTGGATTCCATTCGACTCCTCCCATCGACCTCCTCGCTAGCTGGAATTTTTAACCTTTGATTTAACCATCGACTCGACTTATCTATCTAGCCAAACATTCACCTAGTCGAACACCACCTTGACTAGCCAGTTAGTTAGAATAAGTTTCCATTGCAAATAATATAACAACCAAACATTAATATAAATAATTTGGCTGAATATATGGCCAAAATAATTCATGCAAATCAAGATACTACCTATGACATAGTGTAATCTGCATACTTTGGTTGAAGAGATGGCTAAAATAATCCATTCAAACTGATTTTCTATGCATGACACAATGTAATCTGCACACTTTAGTTGAAGAAATGGATGAAGTAATTCATTCAAACCAAGATGGTATGTATGAAATTGTCTTTTGCATTGACAAGTTAAACCAAAACCAATGCTTTTTTTTCAAACAACACAAGTCATAACTTATCAAACGAGTTGGTGATCAAACCATATTAGTAAAAAAAATTATATCATCTATCTTAAGCAATCACCAATTGATTTCTTCTTACTACCTTTAAAATTTGACAACAACACCATTCCATTAGTGTCACATGTGCATCATTGTCAATAGTTAACCAAAAAATCTCTTATAATAGAATATTTAGAGAAAACAAACTTTCATATCAATCGGAGGGAACCTACAACAACAAAATTGGTAATGGAAAAATACCTTTAGAAATACATGAAAAAATTTACACACTAATATACAACATGCTATACCACCTACATGTTGAAAGAAGTGGAAAACAAATACAAGTAAAGTATTAAAAACATTTTATTTTCCTACTTAAATTTACATCACTTCAATTGAAAACTCATGGTTTTGTCAAGAGCAATTATTAACTAATCATCCATATCTAGCAAATATACCCAAAAAATTGAGATGCACAATTGGATTTGACAAAATATTAAGAAAACCTATTATATGTTTATGTAAAATGTTTATATTTAGGTGAAAAATATAAGTGTATGCATAGCTATAATCATAAATTAGGCTACAACTTTTTTTTTTTTAATGAAAATATGAAAATTTAAGTTTCCAAATTTGAGCCTAAGATGGAATTCTATTGTTGCCTTTCTCTATTCATAGGTAGGGATGAAATATGAGACCTTTACGGGTATGAATATTGGGAGTTGGGTGATATCTTTTGGTTGGAATCGTGGGTGCAACAGAAGGGGAAGGGGATGGATGTTATCCACAGATAAACATAAATCAATGGGTGAAATGCTCCAATTCCTATCCAGAATGAATATACCAAGTTGTAGCATAGTCACAATATTTATATGGGCTAGGAAATATTCTCTTTGAGATCAATTTGTCTCGCTTGGGTGGATCCTTTCCATATATATATATATATATTTTATTGTAGCAATCATTGCTTTATTATAGAAATGGGACGAAGATAAACATAAAAATATTGAATATCATAGGAACAAATGAAGCGTTGATGGTAGATCTAGTTGTTGGTGTACATGAGTGAAATTTGGTCAGATATGTTGGCATACAACTCCCTTTCTTGAAAGAAGAAGGAAAGGAAAATAGGTTTCATGGATAGATCTATAAATTGACAAAAAATCACTTTAAAAAAACATTGACCACAACATAGTTTTGTTTTTATTCAAAGGTGGCATGACCTATCATAACTCAATTGTCTATTGCTAATGAGGACAACCATCACTAGTTTCCATCCATGAATGGGTTGACTCATCACCGCTATTCAAGGAAAACTATGCCACCTAAAATAACCCACTAGTGGTCTATAAGGGGGAACACCTTCACTCTTTCCAAATGTGTCTAGGTCTTGGCCTATTAATCTATTTCCTTGTGTCCCAGAAAGACAAGCTCTTAGATAATCAAACAGCTTTAGGTCTTACTCTAGGACCATAAGGCGATTTAAGCCTAAATAATATCTACAAGAAATACAAGATCCCTTGTGGTCATTGCCGAGGTTGTTCCAGTGGGGTCAAATGTTATCTAGTAGCATCTAGCCCATCTCATACACATGAGACTATATACTACCCCTAGTTGTAGCTATATTGCTTTGCACTTGTAATTGAATTGTATTTTTTATGATTTTTATGCCTATTGACTCCGGCTAAACCACACATGTTATAATATTTCCTTACACTTGAAATTCCAAGTATATACAGACATATGTTGGTCATTTTTACCGTATGATATGAACATTCTATGATGAGATCAACCCTACAATTTTCAATACACATTTGCACTTTCAATTTCTTATATATTGGCTTCTTTGTGTTGAAATCAATATCATCCTTTACAACAAAAAATGTTATCAATTAGAGGGTCATGAAAATTATATCCAATGTTGTGTATATGCTTGGACTACATCATAAGTTTGTGAGAATACCATTGAAATCCACAAAATTCAATAGTACATTTATACTCTCCCTATGTACATAGATTTCCATGCATAATCTCTCCATATAAGTGTTGTATAATATATGTGTATAAAATAAAATAAAAGACAATTTAAGAGCCCCATAGATAATTCCACTTCTTTAAACCAAAAAATAGTTATAACACCTAAATAAAGTCAAATTTGAATGGACAAGGATAAATATCTTCCCCAACAAGTGCTAGCTAGTCTTGCCTTGTTGATACCACATTAGGGACGCTTGTGGATCCTTACAAGTGCCACGTCCATTGCGGATAGTTTTTCCTAGCAACAATGCTACAATTATAAATGAGTATGAGGTTTAATTTTGATGTCCAGTTGATGGTAGAGCGTGGGTGGTCAATTGATGGCATAGTGTAGGGATATTAATAGTGATGGTCGACTGCTATTTTCGAATATGCATGATTGAACACCATTTGACATAGGTAAGAGAACAACAAGATAATCTAATTTGTAGGAGGAACACGTCAGTTCGTGATATTGCATATCCAATATCATAGCTTTAGTTATAGAATAATTCTAGACAAAGGCAATTTTAAATATTTAATCATTCCATAATTGTTCTATATCTGAAATTGCATCTCTCCATATTCATAGTTGAAATGACATAGATTGCATATCACCTATCATAGCTTCTGATTCTAGATTTCTCTTTCATGATGCTTTTTACTATCAAGGATTTCATATCTTTTGTCTTTGTCAATTTGCATAGTTATGTTGAACATATCAATCAAGTTAGCTGCATTAAGAGCTATTGTATATTGCAACTAAGAATAGTGCAAGGGATGTTTTTCCGAGTTACCCATCCCTTTAATTTTGTTTAAGAGACCATTCAATACCCTCATACTAAGGCTAGAAACCCCCCCATGAGAGGATCTATAAAACTTTTGAAGTTCTATTGTAGCTTCATAGAAGTGGAAATGTTTGAAATCTCCAAAAGAACAAAAGAGTTGTTTCAAATCATTTCCGAAATAATTGCCTCGTTTCAAAATGAAAAATACAGTTGAGTCAATCTATTGGTGCATATCTCATTCTATCTGAAATAGTTTTATCAAGTCAAATAATAAGAATTTTCTCTCAGTATCGATATTTAGTGTTTTGGAATTCCTCTTATCACTATGACATAATTTGAAATAACAACTTTGCTTGCAACAATACTGATGGCTAGAAAAACCACCTGAGTTACTCCACCAAAATCTATTAGAATGATGCCACATGAACTCCTTGAAGGTTCCTTTGAATTCACATACTTGACATGGGAGTTATTCCAATATAGCCATGTTCATGTTCAAATTTTTGTTATTTCATTTGAATGTCTTAAGGACTTTAGAATAGGAGAACTAAGTTGTCTAGACTATGAAATGGATTTATTTACTAGGTGAAATAAAAAATCGAGGGTCATGGATAATGTTGGTATAAATCCAAAGAATCTAGGGAATGCACAACCCTTGCATTTCTTGCAATAATTCAAGTAAGTGTACTCGGGATATTTTTGTGGCTAATGCACGTCATGGTCATTACATCGACATTATACTGAGATATATGTTGGTAGGTTTAATAAAGAGAGATACAGATGTTATGTTGTTATACTTGTGTTATATTTTCCTTTTTAGGTAATGGATGTAATTTACGTTATACATGTGTTATAGATAGATACATGTAGGATATATTCTTTTTCGGTCTTAACATTATGTGGGAACCCACATTATATATAGTATTATTATAGATATTATCGCACCTATTTCTCTTTGTTTGTCATGGCGACATTATAGAGAGATACATGTTGAGAAGGTTTTCTTTTTTGAATTGAAAGCCAACAAATAATTTTATTTTTATGTTATGCATGTTATGTTGGCATTTATAATTCAACTCTTATGTTAGTCATTCTAATATGTTATGTATGAACCCGTGTTATAAGTTGTGTTATTTCAATGCCAATATCTAACAAGTTCTTTTATTATGACCCAAATGATTATAGATGTGTTGTTCAAGTTCCTTTAAAAAATAAAAATCATCCTAATCAAGAGAGGAGGAAGAGAGGATGACAATTGCATTACATAGTTAGAACAATCGTATATAGACCACACCTAGTCCTCATTGTTTATGTCCAATATCGACATTTGGAGAAAAATATTTTTCCTTGCCATGGTCACATCGATCTTATAGTTTCACACCAATGGCGGCTTCACTATATGCACTTATTGGAATGTGTAAGACGTTGGGTGAGATCCCTCCCCTTTTTTGGTGTTTGTCCAATTGAGACACAATAAGCATGTTCATATGATTGCATTGCAACAAACCCATGCCAACTTGCTTGAAATGGGTAGAGATTCATTCTTGACTAAAAGAGACATCCTAAACCAAAGAAATGCACCAACTTCCAAATTCTCAATCACCAACTGGAAGGAGGATCCAACCCCCTATTTATAGGCTCCAACCTGAAGGAAGCTACAACTCCCTGACTTCTCCATATACGACTGGAAGGAGGCTCCAACCCGCTATTTTATAGGCTCCAACTTGAAGGAAGCTCCAACTCCCTGTATTCTCTAGCCCCAATCGGAAGTAGGATACGATCCTATGATTTACAGGATCCAACCTGAAGGAATCTACAACTCGTATTCTCTGGCTCCAACTGGAAGGAGGATACAACCCCCTTTCCTTTCCTTGTCCCGTTGCCCTAAAATATAAGTGTAGACTCAACCTGTCACTACCACTGATACTATCATTTACACTACAACTGCTAAATAAACCTGTCACTGTCACATCAACTATCACTCTCATATCAACCTGTCACTGTCACTGTCATTGATAAATCAACATGTCACTGTCACATCAACCTATTACTTCCACTGTCACTGATACATCAACATATCACTGCCACTGTCATTGTCATATCAACTTGTTACTTCCACTGATACTGTCACTATCACGGATATCACATCATCATCAAATTTGGATGAAACTCATAACCACATACAACATACAACTCATTCCAAGATCACCAAGATCATCTCTCAAACCATATGCCCAACATCACCAAGATGTACATCTAACAATGAACTAGAAATATGCCTTTAGCACGTGCCAACATCACCAAGATATGCCTCAACATGTATCATACCATAATCAAGATATGTGTCTCAACCATGTGCCAAAACATCAATGATATGAATCCATCCATATACCTCAAGCATGTGCCAAAACCATGAACAAATGTGTGCCTCAACCATGTACCATATCATTCAAGATATGTCTCAATCATGCCATAAACCATGTACCATAAGATATGCGAAAAGAAAGTACCATAACATCAATTATGTACCTTTACCAAGTACCATAACATCAATGATGTACCTTGACCAAGTACCAAAATATGTGCCTCATAAATATCCCATAACATCCAAGATGTGTCTCAACATGTACCAACATCACCAAGACATGCCTCAAGCATGTACCATAACATCATCAAACATAACCCTGAAATCATGCATATATACATACCTTTAAATATGTAATAGACCTGACTGCATCATCATACTGTGCTCAGAATTCAAAAACCTAGAACAAGCATCTTCTTCAATTTTTCCTCAGCCTCGCGGGACTAAGACTGACATCACGCAGGGCCTCACGGGACGAGTGCCATACAACCCGTGGGGGTTCCTCGTGGGACACCTGTATCCTGACTCATGGGGGTAAGCTACATTAGGGTTTCTCATAAAACCCTTCACACACCTCCAATCCCAAAACTTCTCCTCCGCACTCCTTCAATGCCTCAGACTTGCCAATAGATCACTTGCTCACTTAGAATATATTTAATGTACTTGTGTGTGTGTGTGTGTACTAATGAGAGGATTTTTGAGGTGTAATTATACTTTTTCAAAGTGAATTTTTTCCTTAACTTTAGGGCTGACCTGTACTTTCTTATTATAACCACTTTACCCTTTAATTAATGACTTGTAACTTCTTGTTGCAACTGTTTAGGGGATTCTTAACCATTCTTCTGGGCTTTTAACTTCAAGATGGAATAATGTTGATACTGAGAGGGGGGTGAATTAGTATCAAGTACAATTTAAAACCTTTTTCAACTTATACTTAAACCATTCAACTATATCCAATGAGCAATGAACAATAGTATAAGATTTACACTAATACACCACAATACACTATGCACAATATATGAGAAATAATCAATAGTTATTGTTCAAGGGAAGTAATGAATTCCAAAGGTAGCTACAACTTAAAAATGTAAAGGGAGGGATAAAACTCCAAGAGGAAGATACAATCCTCCAATATCAAGAAAGAGTTGAACTCTGTTAAGAACCAAACATCAATATAGCATAGAAAAACCTCAGGAAAAGTACTCAACGCCTTGAAAAAGAGATAATTTCAGATAATAAGCCTCTTCGAGGGGGCAACCTCCTTTTACCCCACTTAAATGTTCAAGTCCAA
>SNQJ01S0070070.1:3870-14927 GCA_010110895.2 Picea sitchensis
TAGATCATGTGTTTATTATTCACAACATCTACATTCCTAACCTTCCAAACATTTCTAAAAATTATAAATATATTTTTTATCAACAAATAAAATATAAATTATTTTAATAATAATAACTATAACAAATAATTATAATATATATTTAAAAAAATAGAAATATATTTTTTATTAACAAATAAAATATACATTATTTTAGTAATAATAACTATAATATTTGATAGTTTAAACATGATATATCCAAAGTTAACAAATCTTACCACCTTTTTCTATTACTAAATCATGTGTTTATTATTCACAACATCTACTTTCCTAACCCTCCAAACATTTCTAAAAATTATAAATATATTTTTTCTCAACAAATAAAATATAAATTATTTTAGTAATAATAACTATAGCAACTAACTATAATATATATTTATAAAAAAATAGAAATATATTTTTTATCAACAAATAAAATATAAATTATTTTAGTAATAATAGCTATAATATTTGGTAGTTTAGGCCTGATAAATCCAAAGTTAACAAAACTTACCACTTCTGTCTATTACTAGATCATGTGTTTATTATTCACAACACCTACTTTCCTAACCTTCCGAACATTTCTCTTAATATCCAATTTTAACCATCATTATCATAAAGCTTCAGTCATGATACTTGATAATTAGAAAGAGAAAGAGTGTTGGTTAAATAATAAACAAGAACCAAAGATACTGGATACTCAAAAAAAAATCTCAAAATTATGCAAATCCAAGGATACAGGATAGCTCACATACGGGAACTCTGAAAGTAAGGTAGAATGAGAAAAACGCCATTGCTGGAATCCTCTGCTTGATGGGAGTAATCCCTGCATCATCTTCTTTTGATCGACACATGTAACTGTTTCCATGATTGTCTATTGGTGATAACTTCTGCAACAAACGTTTTCCTATCGTTGGGCAGTGAAATCGCTAGGTATATACCGCAATCGATTGGTTAGTTGTGTGATAACGAATGGCACAGGCAACTGTCGAGCAATTTCTTAACTGGAATCCAAATGGCATGGACATTAATGCCAAAACAATCTAATTTGCCGTTAAAATCCAAATCCCTATATGTAAAACAAGAAAAAAGAAAAAACCTTTTTCTTTTGGTCTTTCGAACTCGAGAAAATTTGTCCTTGGCTTCTACATTAGACAAATTAGACAAGAATGAAGAAGGGAATCAATACACAGCCCTCAATCGCTACTTTGACATGTTTGATGCAGATGAGAGCGTTAGACAGATTTCGTCTTCGAAATCAACACAATAATACAATTCAACACAACAACAAATGACTAAGACCTTAAAGGCTTTCCTTGCTTGAAAAAAAATAAAGCCAACAAACCACACAATCTGTAGAGCCAGAGATGAATGGCTCTGCATTCCTGCAGTTTTCCAAATATTGCAGTAATAAATCATCACAATGAGGAGATTCCAATAACGTCTGCGCTTGCAAGGAAAAATCTATTTTCAGAAGATTTTAATAAAAATCGACGCCGGCGATTGAAAATCGGGAAGGAGATCGACGAGCTCGACAGTAAATTGGTCAGTCAGTAGTTGCTAATGGTTGAGCCCATTGTTGAGGTGAATCGTTCAATGTGAAGAAGAAAAATCACCAGCAATTGGTATTCAAACTCAGTTGCAATACTAGTTATAGGCAATAATTAATTCCTCAGTGACTGGTCTTCCCCTGTAGATAATCGGCCCTTAATATCACCCAAAAAATTGGTGATTCAGCCACTGGATCTAGACTACTTAGCGGTTATCAGGTTAGATACGATTCATTTCTATAATTAGTCATTTTGCGATACGATTTTTCACTTAGTACAATCATGCCCTGCAAACGGTTTGAAAATGAATGTGAACGGATTTTGTAATACAGTGTTACATATCATAAAATGTTCTTTTTAAGAAGTCACGGGTTTAAATTTAGAAGAGTAGGAAATGTATATTTTTTTTAGATTCATATACACAGTCAAATTGCTGAGTCAAATTACCCAGCTGAAAGATACCTTTTTCCAAAAAACAAAATTGCTGAGTCAAATTACCCGGCTGAAAGATACTTTTTCCAAAAAAAACAAAAGGTGTCATACTTCAATTTAGTTTCTAACTTAAATGTTACCTTAAAATTAAATAGTTATTATTATAGTATGTTACCTTAAATTTAACTGTTTTTATGTTAGAATATACAGGGGATACCTTGACTTGGTTGTTTCACTTACAGTTTCCCTTTTTCAGTAACTTGACTATCAAACTTTCCAACCACTTACAGGGTTTACACCTTTAGACTTCTATATTATTTTGATGTTGTTACAACTTAGAAGACATTTATGCTACTCATCTTACATCTCAGAAAACCATTAAGCGATCGTTAAGATAGTAGCACTAGGTGAAGGGTATATGTTCTGTAAAAAGTATCCGGAAGCTTTTTCCACAGGCATCGTAGACTTTAAAACTAAGCTATGGTTGGATTTTGGGCACTCATTAGAATGCTTTCTGCATCTTCTGTTAGAACAATGAGAAACATCTAGAATCTATTAAAAATTGTTTAGAGTTTGTTTCATTGGTAGGCAGATTGAGGTTGAAGGTGGTTTGAGATCCACTTAGATAGGAGAGTTATTTAATCTATTATTAAACTAATGTAATAGTTTTCTCTCATCTATGTCTTTAATTTGGTATCAAAGCAGCAGGTTAAATAACCACTCTGGGAAACCACACAATTGTTGTTGTCGAAATAATGCAGTTTATTTAAAGAATCTAAGTCCAACTAAGAAATTAGATTTCTAAACACCTTTTGAGATTCTTTATGGTTATAAACTTGATGTCAGTCATTTAAGAGTATTTGGATCCACTGCATTTGAACATATTCCAAAGGATGAGAGAATAAAACTTGATGCAAAGTCAATCAAGTGTTTTTTTATTGGGTATTGTACTGATAAAAAATCATACAAATTGTTTGATCCTAGTTCACATAAATTGTTTGCAAGTAGAGATGTGATGTTTCATGAGAATCTTGATATAGTTGATAAAATGAATGATGCATATACTTGTCATAATGATAGTGATAAACATGTCAAAATAGATGCAATAGTTAAACATGAACAAGAAAAGGTACAGGTTCAAGAACGAAATGAAGGCAATATGGACACTTCAAGCAGTTAGGATACATCAAATAGAGAAGAGTCACCACACAGCAGGAGACAACATGAAAGTAATGAAGGACCAAGGAGGTCATCGCGGAAAACTCAACCACCTATAAGGTATAAAGACTATGCATTGATGTCTCGTGTAATGAATGTTTTAGAACCTATAAACTATGATCAAGCTAAGAAAACATGAAGAGTGGATAAATGCTATGAATGATGAATATGATTCCCTTATAAAAAATCAAACATGGGAATTAGTTGAATTGCCTGTAAACAATGTCCCTATTGAAAGCGAATGGTTGTATAAATCTAAATTTAAAGTAGACAGTAGCATTGACAAATATAAGGCAAGATTAGTTGCAAAAGGATATTCGCAAAAGGAGGTAATTGACTATGAAGATACTTTTGCATGAGTAGCTAAATTGAATACAATTATAGTATTGATTGCCTTAGCTACAAAACATAATTAGAAAATACATCAATTCGATGTCAAATCTTCTTTTCTGAATAGTGATTTAGAATAAAAGGTTTATTTGGTTCAACATGAAGGGTTTGTCAAGTAGGGACATGAGCATCTAGTCTTCAGGTCAAGGAAAGCATTATATGGTTTGAAACAGGCACCAAGATCTTGGTATGTAAAGATAGATCTTAACCTGTATGTTTAGAAAGATGAAGAAGGAAATGTTTCTTTAATATCTTTATATGTGGATGATCTCATTATTACAGGAAGTGCATGCAAGTTAATTGAAGAGATTAAAATTCAGTTGTCTCAAGAATTTGAAATGAAAGATCTTGGCGAATTGCATCACTCAAAGTAAATATACAAAATAAATTCTTAGAAATTACAACATGAATGAATGTAAAGCTATGTCAACTCCCTTAGATCAGAATGCAAAGTTGCACACTGAAGATGGATCTAAAGAGGCACATGGTACTTTATATCGTTAGTTGGTGGGAATTATGAACTACCTCACTACTACAAGACCAAACATTGCATACTCAGTTAGCATCATTAGTCATTTCATGACTAAGCCTTCCGAGAGTCACTAGAAACTTAAAAAGAAAGTACTCTGATAATTGAAAGGAACGACAGATTTTGGTATTATGTATACTGATGAATTTGATGTTGGTCTAACAGGTTTTCCTGATTCAGATTGGGCAGGAAATCCTAATGAAAGGAGATCTACCTCAGGATATTATTTTCATATAGGATCAGGGATTTTATATTGGAGTAGCATGAAGCAACCTACTTTTTTTTCCGTGAACAAAATCATAGTATAAAGCCTTGACCAATGCCACTTGTGAAGTTGTTTGGTTGTGGAGAATTCTTGTAGATGTCAAAGAAGAGAAAAATGGTCCAACATGCATCAACTTTGACAATCAAAGTGCTATCAAATTATCACACAGTCCAATATATCATGCACGATCAAAATATATCGATATACAACATCACTTTGTGAGAGAGAAGATTGAATCAAACTAAATTGATTTGATATTTTGTAATACCAATGATAATGTGGCTGATATATTTACCAAACCTCTTGGTAAACTCAAGTTTGAAATTTTTAAAAGCAAGTTAGGTGTCATAGAAAATCTGTTTCTCCATTAAAGACGAATGTTATAATAATGAACAAACATATACAATCTATTAAAAATAGAATATTGTTTAGATTTTGTTTCATTGGTACGCAGATTGAGGTTGAAGGTTGTTTGAGATCCACTTAGAGAGGAGAGTGATCTAATTTATTATTAAACTATAAATGTGATAGTTTTCTCTCATCAATTCAAGTTTTGTGAGCTCCGTCTCACTTGTGTGTGGTTTAGTCTATGTCTTTAATTGCTATCTTTGGTTAGCTAATAGGATTTTGTGTGATGCAATTGTGGTGGATTAATTGGTATGAAGGTAGAGATGGAAGGAAATATAGAGTAAATATCAATATTTTTACTCTATATTGTTATTTTCTCTATATTTTTTTATATTTCTCCCACCGTGATGTTTAGTTTGAACGGTTATGAGGAATAATTATTATCTTCCCCCACATGTAATGGATGTTTAGTTTGAACGGTTATGAGGAATAATTCTTATCTTCCCCCACATGTAATGAAAAGTTGCTTTTGATTCAATTAAATACCAAAACAACTATTTTTTCATACATTAAAAAAAATAAACTTTTCATACATTAATTATGAATAGAGATTTGGTTACTTAACATCTCTATGTAAAGTGAAATGAAATGGTAATTTTATACGTTCTTATGATTAGAGTGAACAACTATTTTTTCATACATTAAAAAAAATAAACTGTTCATACATTAATTATGAATAGAGATTTGGTTACTTAACATCTCTATGTAAAGTGAAATGAAATGGTAATTTTATACGTTCTTATGATTAGAGTGAAGAGGTTCAATTTTGTCCTTTGTGACATGGAGGTATGGTACTCATGGTGGTTATAATCAAATGGTTCATAATTATACAAAACACAAATTTATTATAATCAAATGGTTCATAATTATATCAAAACAAAAATTTATTAGTAAAAAGCATATGGAAATCATTTTAATTAGACAAAAGAAATTCCTAAGTTGTATTAAATAGTTTGTCTCTTGAGAAGTTACTTCGCTATTAATAAAATGAGTTTCAAAATAAAGATATAATCGCATAAGGATAGAATTTAAAGTTAAAAACCAAAATTATATAGCTTTGTTTTAAAAAAATAGGATTAAAAGTTAAAAATATATATATACTCTTGTTTTAAAACATAAGATTTAATATTTAAAAAAAAAAACTGATATAATTTTGAATTAAATGTATTTTTTATAAAGTTAATAAGTTTTTTTATAATATTATTTTTTTTTAATTTATCTTAAAATACTTAATATATAATTGGTAAGAGGTGAAAAGTTAAAAAGTATTTATAAAAAGAAAGGAAATAAAATTACCCAATTTGTGAAGAGGAAATATATTCTATTTTTTTTTANATAATTGGTAAGAGGTGAAAAGTTAAAAAGTATTTATAAAAAGAAAGGAAATAAAATTACCCAATTTGTGAAGAGGAAATATATTCTATTTTTTTTTTTATATATAATTTCATAATTTACAAATGTATAATTTATCGAATTAAAACAATTAGTACCAAGGTTAAGAGGTATTTTATTATTTTATAATAACTTTTATTTATAGGAATTTTAATAAATATCATTCACATTGACATTTGGTGCAATGCCAAATTCAAAGTACATGTTAACAAATAAAGTACTTATGATGGTGAAATCTTCTTAACATGTCAAAATCTTATTTAGATTTCAATCTTATTTAGATTGAAATCTAAGCATCATTTCACTATGAGTTTTTCTGTTGCTATTTTACAAAATCAAGACTTGTAATTTTGTCTAAATATAAACTTATATCTTTTGGATGGATAAAGTAAATATGGATTCTTAAACTATTACAACATTATTGTAAAAATGGGCCCCACATAACCATGATAAGAGAAAATTAATGAAATGACAATTTAACAATAATGATATGGCTTATTGATATGATCTAAGTGATTTTGGGTATGTGTTATATTCGTCATATGATTATGCCATGAACTATACACTGGAATAAGAAACAGGGTCTGCTTCGTCCCCCCTGTTTAGGGGTTTCGAGAGTATATCCCATGAGAAAAAAAAATGAGTTGTTTTTTTGTCCATTTATGACATGTTTTTGGTGTTTTCGATCAATAGTTTTTTTACCCATTGTAATGTAATTCTAATCAATGAATCTAATCCTCGTCTACAAATTAAGGTTTTGTATGTTTTTGGATCCTATATGTTGTAGTGCAATGGTGAAGTTAATACAATGAGAGTTAGAGGTGCATGTCTAAATATTTGTTGGCTTTCCCCGTTAAGGATTTCAAGGGTAAATTTCTAAGTATTCATTGTGATTGCTATCATTTTATTTATGATTTATAAAAAAATTGTATGTGCATTGGTATACTATAAAGTATTAAATTCTACAAGTGATTGAAAAAATATAAGATGGATTCATGTTGATTGTTGTAAATATGAGTAGCTATTTGGTCAACCTTTCTCTAAGGATGTCACCTCTTGAAAAGAAGAAGAATTGTAATAAAGGACTTGATCAATTTTCACTAAATAGTGCCATAAACTATTGATCTTTTGTTACCCCTAACATGATAATGAGGAAATTTACGTATTTGTGTAATATTGTTTTAGCAATATTTGTTTATGTTCACAAGGAGTTAGCTAGTGAGAATAAATGTTTTTCTAAAGATAATTTATGTAATAAATAACATAATTATTGAATTTATGGATCTTTTCTTTTAGTTTCATAAGTTTTATTTTATTATGTGCATGCAATTCCAATGTCAAGGGAAACAAAATCCCCAATGATATCCCATCATACCATATAGAGTGAAAGATCACATACCCCACGTATCCTAGAGAATTTGTAGAATCATACCAAGGAGATGGTATATTTTGGGATCTTATTAGTGGAAATTATAAGGAGAATGGAGTTTTCTTTGGAGTATAATATATTAATTTCCAATACTTAGACCACCCATCATTCTGGTGCAATTCAATTAGATGTTATAGGCATCGAGGACATCCTCACGACTACTCTAGATGAAATACACATGACCTAATACAAGCTAGAGTCAATAGAGAAAATTATGATAATGCTATATGGAGTTCATTAGAATTACCGACTTGTCAGGAGGCAATATTTGACACTTATCGAGCTCAACCTTTGTAGTATAATACATTAATTTCCAATACTTAGAACACCCATCAATCTGGTGCAGTTCAATTAGATACTATAGGCATTGAGGACATCCTCATGACTACTCTAGGTACAATATACATGACCTAATACAAGCTTGAGTCAATAGAGAAAATTATGATAACAATATGTGGAGTTCATTAGAATTAGTGACAGGTGAGAAGTAATATTTGACACTTATTGACCTCAACCTTTGTAGGATGCATCTTATGTTATTCTTCTTTCATTTTAACTATTTTCATATTAATGGTAGGAAATGAAATATATTATCAATATGCATATGCATGTTTGATCCCTAAACCCTATACCACAAGACTTAATCCCAAATCTCACAAAATAGACTTAATGGTTTCAAAACATTTGATATGAATCATAATGTAGAAGAAACTATAAAAATACATGTTGCTTAAATTCCCTTCAAAAATAGCCATGACTTTCCTCTCCATATATGTATTCTAGACCTAGAATGATGATATGAATAAAAATATATTCACAATATAACCTTGAATGACATTTATAGTAAATACCATACAGTAAGGAATCATAAGTACCTTATAATTGGCCAAAATGTAATGATGACACCCTTTGATACGTTCCTTATAACATGTTGGAGCTTGTATTCTAAGTGTAACATCCCGCTATGGCGCACTGAGAAAACTTATTCTTTGAGGACACTTGCTCGCAAGTGATCTGGATTATTATGCTATTAAAACATCTGACTTTGATTATGATGCGTTATGGATAGATGAAATGTTGTTTTACTACATTGACATAGACGGGTAATATTGAATTGGTTTTACTGAGTGTGCAGGGTTTTGGACCCCGCGGATGCAGAGGCTTCGATGGAACCCCTTGGACTCCAGATCGAGTCAGGGAGTGTGCCATTGGGGTTTGATTGTTTTACTGTGATATTAGTGCATCTGACTGGATGATATGATATGGATATGTTCTGACATGATTTTTTGATGATGCAGGCTGACGATAGCTTGACGACCAGACTCACATATGGAGTAAACGGGTCACACATGACTACCAGAGAGGTTGAGGGAGAGGTGTGGATAGCATCCCTACCATAGCCTACTAGCACTCCCACTGTGGGTCGAACTGTAGGTTAACGATTACCTAGATCGACAGGACCCACAATGCCATGAGGGAAGACCGCGACAGTCGCTCATGATGATTCTAAGGGGAGCACAATAAGGCGGGGGCCTTATTCCTTAGAAGCCCTTAGTCTCCCACAAGTTCACCTGGCGGAGTGTTGACTCTAGGAGTTATTGATGTCTACCAATCAGTCAAGAGGTGAGTAGCACTCTTGGAGCATGTGGTGCATCCTGAAGGGCACATCACGCAAGGGAACAAATGAGGCGAGTGACACCCTTGGAGCACCTACTGCATCCTGAAGGGCATATCACGTTGATGATGATAGACAGATGAACCTAGATGGCCCTAAGACAAATAAAATGTTAAGAAATTTTAAAACCATTTCCCTAATTAAATGTCACCTCGTACAAAATCTAAGTTCTAAGTCTAAAAACTACGCTAGGGGTAAAAATTTGTCTACCTTTAAAAAAAAATAATAATAAATAAATAGATAAAATAAAGTAAAATAATAAAATTTAAAATAAAAACCACTTAAGTAATAATTATGGTCTTCATAAAATTTTGTAACATGAAGGGAGTAAGAAATTAAATTATTCATAAGAAATAAAATCTATGGATACAAAAAGTAAAGAGGGAATTAATTATTTTATCTTTTGATAATTTAAAAAGATACTAAGTAATGATAAAAGGGAAAAGGGGTTATATTCCACACCTTCCTTTTGAGTTCTAAGTAAAAGGGGAAAGAGGAAAAGAAAAAAAAAGGAAACTAGGGAAATGAGGTAACATAAAAAGGAAAAAGGGGAACTTAAGGGAAAAAGCGGGAAGTCAACTTAGTAAACAACCTACATTTAAGAGATTTCTAATTTTAAACTAAATTAGAAATTTCATAATAGGGAAAGCCTTTAAAACCTATAAGGGAATCTAGGGACACCTAGGAGTGCTTCTAGGGGTAACTCTAGGTGGGTGAGGGAAATAAAGATAATTACTTAATTAGAGAAATTAATTTATGGAGGAATGTAGGGGATGGGGGACACTTGTACGGACAAGAAATTTTAGGAAATTATTTCTAAAACTTTAATTAAATGATATTTTAGGAAAGAAAGGAATGTTTGAAACTCTATAAAATAAAGGAAGGAGGGTGAAAGGTATCTTATGTTTGTGTAACATTACACTGCAGAAATATCAACTTGACTGATTTACTTCTAGGGAGTTGGGATACCCATCTCGGAGAGGAGTGGTGGCTCGACCTTGCGAGGCGAGCTGGGAGCTAGACGAAACCTCTGGATAGTGTGTGTGGCCCCTTTGCGGCTCAAGGGGATAAAGGGGAAGAAGAGTACCCCTAGCGTTGGCTAGAAGGTACTGGTGTAGTCTCGACGGTCGACGAGTGGGAGTTGCACGGAGCACGCAGACGTCACTCGGAGGAGGTGAACAGGCAACGGTATTCTTTTTCGGTTGAATGAGAGAATGTTGTAGGATGTATGTTTTAGATCTGCATGTGTATTGGGTAGGTCAACTGTTTGTCTAGTTTCATGACTGAAATTTTTATAGCCTGGCTGAATGATTGGTTGACTGATTTCTATGACCTTCGTCTTCCCGCATGTCATGACCACCCTATGTGTTGATTGTGACCTTGAGGTTGTTATCCTTCATCCCTAACTCACTAGTCCTCGCCTAAGCAGTCGTTTAGGAGACTGATCTATGGTCGTCGCCTTAGCATTAAAAGACCTATGGATCTCAATGCCCTACTTTTCTGTGCGAGGATGGTGAAGTGAAGGAAAACCTTCAGCCGTCTACCTATGTGGATGTCCTTGCCTGATTGTTGACTTACATCCTTCAGTACGACCTTGGATTTTGGATTATTTCGCTTCCTTGTTGTTTATTTTTCTGCACCTTGACTGATATAATCCCTATGATCCCTTCAATGAGTTATTCTTATGGCCCTGTCATTCTCTTACTGTGGTCAGCATTTTTATATTGGTATCCGGAGAGGTGAAAAGCAAT
>SNQJ01S0070070.1:15333-32609 GCA_010110895.2 Picea sitchensis
CGTTCCTCAGGGATTGAAAATATGCAACAGATGTAAAGGTTGCCTCTGCGCTTCGATAATGATGATTGCATGCTTTTACTGAAGGGCCAGATTTTGTTTTTAATGGTTAGCTATTGATTTTGTGGATGGCGATATAGATAGGTAATTCAGGCTGCAATTTCACATATACATTACTATGTGGTTGTTGATTTCCCATGAAATTTTTATTTTAGTATAATGACAAAGATGTTGAAGGCCCTCGATTGGATGCTAGGGATATTGACTGAGTGGTTTGTTGCACACCCTCGTTTTGTTGTTAAACGCATGACTTGGCTGCTGCTTAAATGACCACGATATACCCTTGTTGACAACGATATTTTTATTTATTACTAGTGACTGTGATTGAACTTTTCGACCAACGTTTTACCCATTTTCGGCTGCGGGTTAGCCACTTACTTGCCGACGACTTCACTCTTGTCTTCACAGAGTTTACAATGCTTTTCCCCATTAAATACACATGAAATTATTTAGCTCAGCGAAAGGAGTAGCTTCTGTTCACCATAAATTCTCAGGTGGTTTGTTCTCTGCCCAAATATCTATCATGCAAGATATGGCATACGGTGGTCCCTAATTCACGTTCTTCTATAAAGAGACTAAATTGGAGCCATGACTCAGACCAAAGACAATATTTATCTTAGTCTACACTACATTTTGATATTGTCTTTCCCACATACAATATTGTTGTAACATTTCTCTGCCCCTGTTTGCGTTGGGTCGCGATGAGGGGATTCGCCTTCCCTTCAGTTGCCACCATTTATTCTTTTACCGACAATTTTTTTTTTACCACAAAGTTGACCCCGAATTTTTGTATTACTACACAGATCTTAAATGTTACTATGGTTTCCTTGATGTCCACATTCTTCTTGATTTGGTGTGTGGTATATGATTTCCTTCTGATTGATGGGTCACGTTTTGAGTCATGATTTCACCCCTTCTTTGCCCACGACTTGTTCTCCTTAACGAGTTTCCCAATCCTTGACCACGACGTGGATTGCCTCAAAGAGAATCTTGCTACTATGTACAATGTATGCACACAATGTTAACACTATACGCACCATGTTTAACCCTGCGAAGTTACAACCTTCCACCCCACCATTTAATTGCACTACGGACTTACGGTATTAAAACGCCATTGAAGTAGACTGCGATTGGTCATCCTGACTGATAGTGATTAAATTGTAGAGCGGGATGAGTCTGTTTCAATTTAGTTGGTTAGAAATTTATTGACTGAATAGGTGATTTTCCATTGTGTTGGTAATGACAGTTAAACCCAACTAATTACTATTTATTGTCTTCATTATTGTTTACTATTTACTGTCTTCATTACTGTTTACTATTTACCTTCCATTACTATTTATCATCTTCATTATTGTTTACTATTTACCTTCCATTACTATTTACTATCCTCATTACTGTCATCAATTATTACTCGACCAATAAGCCAGTACTGTCTTCAATCACTAAATATAGAAGAGTAGTTGATAAAAAAAATGTTTTTATTGTTATTAATTTAGTGATAAAAAGGAAGGTTGCAAAATTAGTATGTCCAGCTGAAAAATGAATGATTTTTATTTATTAAATTAGAGATAACAATGTTTGTCTATTGAATAGTAAGTTCCTTGAAAAAGATTTATTCTAATGAGGACTTTTAGTTGTTAAGGGAAGGGATTTATTTACTAAAGAGAAATTGTTTAAAAAGAGTTGGGACAATAAGTTAAACTTTAGAATTTTCCACTTACTTGTTATTCAATTTAAGCACTCATTTCCTTCTCTTAAGAATGACTTCTCCTAGAAGTAATTGATTAAACCTTCTCACTTTTGTTAGCGTTTTTTTACTACTTACATATTCAAGAGTAATTCCAAGGAAATAATGCCAAAGACTTCCTTGCTTGTTGATGATTCTCTTAGGAACCACCTTGAGAAAAAGCTTAGTTAGTTTTCACGACTTAACAAACATTGCTTTTAATGATACCACCATGTTATCTTATGTTAGTCATCTGTGAGAAATTATATTATGACTTGGTACCATTGTTTATAAATTGTTAAACCTTTAGTTTAGATTGATTCTTGATGCTAGATTAAATTAACATGTTGATTTAATTGCAGTTTATAAATGATTTCAATGCTATCATAAAGTTGTAATCAACAAATTGAATTGTGACCTGCTATTAGATTGTAAATCTATGATAAACTTAGACTGGTTCAGTGATCTGTAATTAACATCAATTTAGGTCTTAGATGTTGACCATTTATCTTGGATTAACGGTTGGGTAGTTGATGAGGTCATTTTTATCTTGTGCTTCCCATTGAGGATAGTTGTTTATTATAATTAATATTGGTACTTGGTGGGTGAAATTTCAAGTGTACTTGGTCTGCTTGTGTCGGGGAGGGAAAGTAGACACCTCCTTGTTCCTCAGAACAATCTCTAGCCCTGAGACTTTAAATGGTCAAAATCGATGGGAACCTGGGCTTGAGTGTTGCTTATGTGTCCTGGAGGTAATAACGATTGCAGGGTAGGATGGGCAGGGAGTCAGTCTTATTTTTTTTCCGTTTGATTATCATTCAATGCTTCCAAATCCTTGATGTGCTTCTTAGGTCGATATGTTGTTGTTGCAGTTACATGCATCTTGTTCTTCATCGTGTTGTGTCGTATATTATAATGTCTTTATTACCCTTGTACGTCTACACACAGAAAAAAAAATTATTGCACTTGTTACGAGAGGTTGATGTCGTGAAGAATGGGAGGTTCGTTACACTAAGTAAGAATATAAGGGAATTATGTTGAGCTACACTGATAAGTGAAAGATAAGAGTTCTAAAATATGTCTTATGTGTTTCCTTTATGCTAGATATTACAACATTATAAACTATCATGTATGAAGTACTATACCATAAAATAATACACCAAAATATGCTATGTAATTTGAGGAAATAAACATGACGCTTGTTAACATGCTTGATGTGAAGAAAGTACAAAAAGTGAGTCATGCATTTTTGTTGGATATAATGAACAAAGTAAGGCTTACAGGTTGTATAATCCCCTCACTAATAGCATTGTTGTGTCAAGAGATGTGATTTTTGATGAAGGGGGAGTTTATGGTCATCAAAAATGCCATGATGATATGTCTAAATATGTTATGGATAGGGATATTATTGATGATATTGATAATGAGAAGCCCACTAATATTTCAGTTCCAAATTTTACAAATCCACTAAGTGGCCCCTCATCTAATTCTCCAGTTCCAAGTGAAATCCCAACATCAAATTTAAGTTCTGCAAGGAAGGTAAGAAGATTAAGTGACATTTATCAAAGGAGTAAAGTCCATCACATGAAATTGTGCTGTGTAGAGATGATGGGGTTGAAATAGTTGATGAGGAAACATACATAAGTATTGTTGGAAGTTTGATGTTTCTAACCCACACAAGACCTGATATTGCCTATTCAGTTTCTCTTGTTTCAAGATACATGAAAAATCCATATGAAATACATATGAAGGCAACCAAGAGGATTTTGAGGCATGTGAAAGGAACTCTAATTTTTTCTATTCATTACTACACTTTTAAAAGGTTTAATCTTGTTGGATTTAGTGATTTTGATTGGGTAGGTTGTTTGGATGACCGAAAGTCTACATCTAGTAATTATTTCTCTTTTGGTTCAGGTCTGATTTCTTGGAGCTCAAAGACACAAAGTATAGTTTCACTTTCATCCATAGAAGTAGAGTATGTTGCAGTCACCTCAACATGTACTCAAGCATTATAGCTTAGAAAATTTTTAGAAGAAATTGGAGAGAAAAAAATTGATCCTACAATGATATTTTGTGATAACACTAGTGCCATCAAATTGGCGAAGAATCCAATCCATCATATAAGGAAAACAGTTTTAGATTTAAAGTAACATTTCATTCGAGATTTGGTGCAAAATAAGGAAGTAGAACTAAGGTATATAAAGACTCAAGAGTAACTTGTAGACATTTTCGCTAAGGAAGTTGCTAAAGTCTAGTTTTTGAAGCTTCAAGATCAGATTGTGAGCCCTCTCAGCATCAAGGGGGAGTATTTTGGTAATTGATGCAGTCTTTTCAATCATCTGACATGATGCAATCTATTTGCAGTTTTCTTTTATGTCGGTTAGTGTTTAAATATAGATTGTCTGACTAAATAATGCATGTAAAATGTATGAGTACTTTTCTTAAATAAATTGTTGTAAGCATTCAATGCGGACAACTAATTTTTTTTTCTATAAGGCTATGTATTGTTATGAAGATCAAGGTTGATTAGTGTTGAACACAACCTTTTTGTTCAACTACCTCAATAATAATTTCTTTTTTCTTTATGCATGGATTGTAAGACCGATTGTATGATATTGTGATTTAATCATTTACTATATTGTTATGCTATTCTAATTGAATGATTATCTAGTCCAGAGATAGGCCTGCATAGATCCTTCAATATCCCCTTGTAGGAAGTCCAACAAATCCTTAATCCTGGGAAGGGGATATGATTTTTTAACAGTTTCTTTATTAAGGGAACAATATTCAGTGATGATCCACCACTCGGAATTTTATTTCTTAGGGATAATAAAGGCATAGCACGCATAGGGGGATGATCAAGGTTTGATGTGGCCAGATTCCAGAACTTGGCCAACTTGGTGATCAATTTCAGAAGCTTCTCAAGGTGCAAGATGGTAGGAAGGGGAATTTGGTAAGGATGCACCTTGTATGAGGTCAATGGAATGCTCAATAGAGAGAGACATGGGTAATCATGTGGTTTTTTTGAATACATCGAAAAATCCATCGAGCAAGGGGATCATGTTCGAAGGGGTAGGAGTGGAAAAATTAGTGGGTTTAAGAATATGCACTAAGAAAAAGGAGACATGTTTATTGATACTGACTTTCTTAATAGACTCCTTGTCGCTAAGTGACAGAGTGGGATTAGGAGCAGATGATGTGAGAACATAGGTGCGCCCATCCAATTGCAGATGATATTGGTGGGACTTGGCATGGTATACGACATGTCAAGCCTGTTGGTAGGGGAGGTCGATTAAGTCTGCACAATCCATAGGGGAGATATCACATTCGACTGTATCATAAAATAGACCAATGGAGAAGGTGACCACACAACACCTAGTGACTGTGAGACGAGGGCCACCCTTTTGTAACCGACTAATATTGTATGGGGATCGATGTGAAGTAGTGGGTATTTGGAGGAGTCGTACCAAGTCCTGTGAGATGAGGCCCTTTTGGATGCCATTGTTCATAATTAGGGTGGCCAATTCGTGTTTGATCTAGAAATTATGGGTGAAGAGATGAACAATAGATGTGCCTAGTTCATCGACGGTCATGGAAATGAGAGATAGATCTCCTTCAGTAGGGTTATCAAGGTAAAACACTTGACGATATGTCAGGTAGTTATTCAGAGAAATATTGATTATTTTTTTGTTAGTGCACAAATTATTTAGTGTGCGACAACTAATAGAAGAGTGTGAATTGATCTTAAGGAAAAAACACTAGGGTGCATTATGGGATGAGGTGAGGAAGAAATGTGGTCCAACCGATGGGAGAGTAGGATAATTCCCAAGAGTGGATGGTTCTTCTCGATATTGAGGAGAAGAGAGTCCAGGTACCACCTTATGTTCAATGACCAATACCCAAAGAAAATCCTTGTCCAAGGAAGGAATTTCAAACATATCTACTTCGTGATGAATGCTTAACAATAATTCATAATCGAAATTGAAAATCAATATATCTTTTGGATTGGTGCTATGGAGATGGATGCATATTTTGTATAATATGTTGATTCATCCTTGAATGAAATTTTTTTCAAGTTGTCGGAGCTGCAACCATCTCGCGAGGAGGTTCTGGTGATATCCCCATGGGTATAATCACTCTTCATGAGAGAATGACAAAATCCATCCCATGTCGCAATGTTTGGTGTTTATGTCTCGATTTGGTCACCTCCGTCCATGATCATGGAATAATTCTCTAGCTGAGTGTCCCACCATGTCTGTGCAATTCCTTTGAGTTTCAGATTTTTTTATCTAAAGATTCATGTCTTCTTTCATCTCGGGAAATGTACAAAATTATGTGGAAATAATGCGATGCTAAGAGACAACATCCTCGCCATTCATTTGGCCCCAAAAAAATGGTAATTGGAAGCACGTATCAATATGTATGGGTGTTGGAGCTCTGCACTATTGCAGATGAAGTAGATCTTGGAGAGCCATCGTTAAATCCTAAATTGGAGTTTTGGAAGTGGATGCATAATCCTCTATATATGGATCTCTTTGCGGTGGAATAATTTTTATTCACCACAAATGTTGATATGTTACTCAATGTTTCACTAAGTACAAAAAGTGAGTCATGCATTTTTGTTGGATATAGTGAACAAAGTAAGGCTTACAGGTTGTATAATCCCATCACTAATTGCATTGTTGTTTCAAGAGATGTGATTTTTTATGAAGGGGGAGTTTATGATCATCAAAAATTCCATGATGATATGTCTAAATATGTTATGGATAGGGATATTATTGATGATATTGATTCTGAGAAGCCCACTAATATTTCAGTTCCAAATTCTACAAATCCACCAAGTAGCCCCTCATCTAATTATTCAGTTCCAAGTGCAAGCCCAACATCAAATTTAAGTTCTTCAAGGAAGGTAAGAATATTAAGTGACACTTATCAAAGGAGTAAAGTCCAACACATGAAGAAAATCCAATAGGTGAGACAATAAATTTTGGTTTACTTTCCAAGGTTGTTTTTGAACCATCATGTTTTGAAGATGCGTGTACTAATTAGGTTTGAGTGCAAGCAATGCAAGAAGAGATAGATTCTATTCATAGGAATTATACTTGGGAGCTTATAGAACTTCCACATGACAAGAAAATGATTGGTACTAAATGGGTCTACAAGACTAAGTACAATAGTAATGGGATTATTGACACACAGAAGGAAAGATTAGTTGCTAAAGGCTTTAGAAAGAGGTATGGAATTGATTATGAAGAAACATTTTCACCAGTAGCAATACATGGAGCATTAAAAGAAACATTTTCATTTTCATGAAGGAACATTTTCATTTTCATCAGCTCAAAAGAAATGGAGCATTAATCACATGGATGTGAAAAGTTCCTTTTTGAAGGGGTACTTAGAAGAATAAGTGATTGTGAAAAAACCACAAGGTTTTGAAGTGAAAGGAAAAGAAAATCAAGTATAGAAGTTGAGGAAGTCTTTGTATGGCCTTAAGAAATCACCAAGAACATGGTATGCTAGGATTGATGGATATTTTCAAGAGAGTGGCTTCAATAGAAGTAAAAGTGAACATACACTTTACTACAAACAAGAAGGTAATAATATTCTTATTGTAAGTCTATATGTTGATGAATTATTATATATGGGTAGTAGTTCTAAGATGATGGATGAATTAAAAATTGCTATGATGAATGAATTTGAGATGAAATATTTGGGTCTCATGCAATGTTTTATGGGTATGGAGGTTTATCAAAATGAGGATGAAATTTTCATTTGTCAAACAAAGTATGCAAACGATATGTTGAAGAAATTTGATATGGTAAATTGTAAACCAACCTCCACTCCAACTGCTCATGAAATTGTGTTGTGTAGAGATAATGGTGTTGAAATAGTTGATGAGGAAACATACATAAGTATTACTGGAAGTTTGATGTTTCTAACCCATAGAAGACCTGATATTTCTTATTCAGTTTCTCTTGTTTCAAGATACATGCAAAATCCATCTGAAATAAATATGAAGGCAACCAAGAGGATTTTGAGGCATGCGAAAGGAACTCTAAATTTTGGTATTCATTACTACAATTCTAAAAGGTTTAATGTTGTTGGCTTTAGTGATTCTCATTGCAGAGGTAGTTTGGATGACCGAAAGTCTACATCTGATAATTGTTTCTCTTTTGGTTCGGGTTTGATTACTTGGAGCTCAAAGACACAAAGTATAGTTTCACTTTCATCCACAGAAGTAGAGTATGTTGTAGTCACCTCAACATGTACTCAAGCATTATGGATTAGAAAAAATTTAGAAGAAATTGGAGAGAAAAAAATTCATCCTACAATGATATTTTGTGATAACACTAGTGCCATCAAATTGGCCAAGAATCCAATCCATCATCTAAGGACAATTTTTATTTATTTAAAGTACCATTTCATTCAAGCTTTTGGGCAAAAGAAGGAAGTAGAACTAAGGTATATAAAGACTCAAGAGAAACTTGCACACATTTTCACTAAGGCAGTTGCTAAATTCCATTTTTTGAAACTTCGAGATCAGATTGTGAGCCCTCTCAGCATCAAGGGGGAGTATGTTGGTAATTGATGCAGTCTTTTCAGTCATCTAACATGATGGAATCTATTTTCAGTTCTCTTTTTTGTTGGTTATTGTTTAGATATATATTGTGACTAAATAATGCATGGAAAATGTATGAGTAGTTTTCTAAAATAAATTGTTGTAAGCGTTCAATCAGGACAACTAATTTTTTGTTCTATGAGGCTATGTATTGTTATGAAGATCAAGGTTGATCAGTGTTGAAAACAACCTTTTTGTGAAACTACCTCAATAATAATTTCTTCTTTCTTTATGCATGGATTGTAAGCATGATTCTATGATATTGTGATTTAATCATTTACTATATTGTAATGCTATTCTAAGTAAATGATTATCTAGTCTAGAGATAGGCCTACATAGATCCTTCAAAATCCCCTTGTAGGAGGTTCAACAAATCCTCGATCCCAGGAAGGGGATATCATTTTTTAATAGTTTTTTTATTAAGGGAACAATAGTTAGTAATTAGCCACCACTCGGAAGTTTATTTCTTAGGGATAATAAAGGCATGGGATGCATAGGGGGGTGATCAAGGCTTGATGTGACCAGATTCCAGAACTTGGCCAACTTGGTGATCAATTTCAGAAGCTTCTCAAGGTGCAAGATGGTAGCAAGGGGAATTTAGTAAGGATGCACCTTGTATGAGGTCAATGGAATTCTCAATAGAGAGAAACATGGGTAATCATGTGGCTTTTGTGAATACATCAAAAAATCCATCGAGCAAGGGGATCATTTTTGAAGGGGTAGGAGTGGACAAATTATTGGGTTTAAAAAGATGCACTAAAAAAAATGAGACATATTTATTGATATTGACTTGCTTAATAGACTCCTTGTCAATAAGTGACAGAGTGGGATTAGGAGCAGATGATGTGATAACACAGGTGCACCCATCCAGTTGTAGATGATATTGGTGGGACTTGGCATGGTATACAACATGTCGGGCCTGTTGGTAGGGGAGGTCAATTAATAATTCTACACAATCCATAGGGGAGATATCACATTTGATTGTATCATGATATAGAACAATGGAGAAGGTAATCGCACAACACTGAGAGACTATGAGATGAGGGTCGACCTTTTGTACCCAACTAATATTGTATGTGGATTGATGTAAAGTAGTGGGTAGTTGGAGGAGTTGTACCAAGTCCTGTGAGACTACGCCCTTTTGGATGCCATTATTCATAATGAGGGTGGCCAATTCATGTTAGATCTGGAAATTATGGGTGAAGAGAGGAACAATATATGTGACTAGTTCATCGGTGATCATTAAAATGAGAGATGGATCTATTTGAGTAGGTTTATCAAGGGAAACCACTTCATGATATGTCGAGCAATTAGTCAGAGAAATATCAATTTTTTTTTTGTTAGTGGGCAAATTATTCAGTGTGCGACAACTTACAGAAGAGTGTGAATTGGTCTTAAGAAAAAAACACTAGGGTGCAATATGGGATGAGGTGAGGAAGAAATATGTGCCAACCGATGGGAGAGTAAGATAATTCCCAAGAGTAGGTGTTCCTTCTCGAGCTTGAGGAGAAGAGAGTCGAGGAACCACCTTACGTTCAATGACCAAGACCCGAAGAAAAGCCTTGTCCAAGGAAGGAATTTAGAACATATCTACTTCGTGATGGATGCTTAAAAATAATTCATAATTGAAATTGAAAATCAATAAATCTTTTGGATCGGTGATGTGGATATGGATGCATAGTTTGTAGAAGATGTTGATGCATCCTTGAATGAAATTATTTTCAATTTGTAGGAGCTGCAACCATCTTGCGAGGAGATTCTGGAGATAGCATGATCGGTAGAATCACTCTCTATGAGAGCATGGAAGAATGCATCCCATGTCTCAATGTTTGGTGTTTATGTCTCGATCGGGTCACCTCTATCCATAATCATGGAATAATTATCTAGCAAAGTGTCCCACCATGTCTGTGTAATTCCCTTGAGTTGTAGACGTTTGATCTAAAGCTTCATTTCTTCTTTCATATCAGGAAATGTAAAATATTATGTGGAAAGAATGCAAAGCTAAGAGACAACATCCTTGTCATTCATTTGACCCAAAAAAAATTGGTAATTGGAAGCATGTGTCAAGATGCATGGGTGTTAGCCCCCGGGGGGCAGCTCAATTGGCAAGTGCCGTGATATAGCGTGTTATTTACGATGAGGTTTCAAGTTCAAATCCCCCCGACTTACCCGTGCCTGCGGAAGGGGCATACGTATGGCACCTGGAGGTTATAGTGGTAGCGGTCCGAATCGACCCCGTGTCAAGCGAGTACGAGACCGGCCCAGTTGTCGATTCCGCCAGCATAAAAAAAAAAAAAGATGCATGGGTGTTGGAGATCTTCACTATTGCAGATAAAGTATCTCTTGGAGAGCCATCGTTAAATCCTAAATTGGAGGTTTGGAAGTGGATACATAGTCCTCTGTATATGGCTCTCTTTGCGGTGGAATAATTTTTATTCACCACAGATGTTGATATGTTACTCGATGTTGCACTAAGAATCATTCAACTCTTGAGCGCACTCAGAAGGAATCAATGAGTACCATGAAGAGTGCATGTGGAGAATGATGCATGATGAACATGCTAGAATCCCTGTGGAAGGCACACTAGAAGTCCTAAGAAAGACATATGGATCTGAGAAATAAAAATTGTTGGATGGCCTCACTTTTGAGCTCCATGCCTGAGTAGAAGCTAGCTTGGATCCAGGCTATGATACGAATTAATTCACAATTATATCTACAAAATTAAAAAATGCAGCAATCGAATAGACTGACACATAATAACTAAATGTTTCACAAATACAAGTACACAAATAATGAAAGATAAAAAAACACTTGAAGCAAGAAGTTAGTGACCATTCCTTGTGTTTCATCTAGAAGAAACCCTTTTTATTACACTAGGAAAATTTTGGTTACAAAAAAATGAAGAGACTTTATGATTTTATTTCTGACTCACAAGCGTTGTTTCAATTTTTATTAATTGAATTCCTCATGAAAAAAGATTGTTAATTATTTATTCGAAACCTACCTACTTATCTAGAATGGCGAGGGAAGTTTACAATAGAAATAACTATATGTCCTCATATTGACTGGCAAAGGAAGATAGGCACACCCTGTGGTGGCCCAAAATCCCATTCATCTCTTTCGTCTTCACTAGAGATATTATCGAGGGACATATTCCTTTTGTGTCCCTTTTTTCTTGAATCTACTCCTATTTCCTTATTCAACACATCAAATTTTGAAGGATTCTTTGTTATTCCTTTTATTTCCTATTGGATATCATGAATTTTCATAAACATCTAATCCATGAAATCTAATATGGCATCTATATTTCTGATTGCTTCTTTCAAACTCGTGGTATCAGTAAGAACATGTACTATTATCTCCATATTTTCATTGAGGTTCTTCATATATGCTTTCTTCTTTCCTTTCTTTTTCAACCAGATTCAAGACATCCCTATGTAATTCATCAATATTCGGACCAATAAATTGAGCTTGAAAATTACCCCAATTTAATAATTTGCATTCATCACTTATTGATTTGACTAATTACCTAACAAGAATATATTATGTTTTTCTTTTCAATCCTTCAGAGTGCTAGTGTAAACAAATACTGGGCGGGTTTCTTCCTAAGAGGAAGGGAACTTATCCTGTTGGATTCCTTTTGGTAGTCCCTAAGCCCTCTCTTGGCAAGGATAACATCATTAAGATAGTTTATGGTCTAAGGGATCTATGACCATGTATATTATTCATTTTTTCTTTTCAAGTAGGACAATCTGAATATTCTCATCTAAGACTAGTTTTGTTCTATGCTTCATTTGTCATTTGAGCATTGGAGTATTGAGCACACGTATGCCTTTCTTGAGTAGAAGTATATAATTATGGATATCTAAAAGACAAATATTTGTTGGATATCTGCATAGGGATAGGCTTCCTAATCTGTTTTTGTATAAAGTTTTGTTGCACCACTTCTTTTTAAAACCATCATATGTATATTCCCATTCAGTTGGGTAGAAGATTCCAATCTAACTAAAGATTACAAGTTGAATTGTAATAAAAATCAAACTCAATTATAAATAATTTCAATTTTTTAAATATTATAAAAATAATTTATTACACAACATCTAAATGCTATGGACCTTAAATTTGAGTCACAAATAAATATACCATACAAAATAGAATAGTTTAATTTTTTCAATGCAATTAATGCTTTGTTTATAAAACTAATACATTTATTATAAAAATATTTTTTAGTTCTTTACAAAAGTTATTGCTTTGTTTATAAAACTAATACATTTATTATAAAAATATTTGTTTAGTTCTTTTACAAAGTTATTGCTTTGTTTATAAAACTAATACATTTATTATAAAAATATTTGTTGGATTAAGTTTTTATAGAGAAAAAAATAGTTTATACTATAATATTAAGTTTATTTATCCATTTTTATTTTATGTACCCATTTAAAAGATATGTTCACAAACAACAATTTATTCAAGAATTGTAATAAATAAATCAAACAGTGGAAAGTGATAGAGATTAGTGATAGAGATTAGGTTGTTTACACTCTTTCTTTGCAAAGTTTATTTATCCATTTTTATTTTTATGTACCCATTTAAAAAGATATGTTCACAAACAACAATTTATTCAAGAATTGTAACAAATAAATCAAACAGTGGAAAGTAATAGAGATTAGGTTGTTTACACTCTTTCTTTGCAATTTGGAAGGAATGTAATAATTTCAATTTCGTTATGAGGATGTGAATTTTAAACAAAATAATTGCATTTATTCGATTAACATGTATAATGTGATAAATTTTCATCTATTTTTCATCAAAATTAATTTTCATATTAAAAATAAATGTTTCAAATCGATCAACCCAAAAATATATTAAAAAAAATAAAAATAAGCACTTGTTAATGCATTTAAATTTCCAATAAATGGTACAAATATTGAAGAAACTATTGTTTTTAGGATGAGATTAATATTGAAGAAGGTCTTAAAAAAAATCAAGGGAAACGGGTAGCTCTTAAAATAATTTTTAAATATGGATGAAAGTTAATATACAAATAGACATTCAATTCATATATTGGAGAGTGAATCTAGGAAATCGTATTTATCAATCATGAAACATGTTGAACTTATATCACATATTGAGAAATTTAGAATAATCAATATTAAGGTATTTCATGGCTATAAAATATTTACATTTAAAATTGTATAAAAACTTATGTGATTTGTGGGTATAATATTTATCTTTATAATTGTATAAATACTTATGTGACTTGTGTGGGTACAAGGGAATACCTAATATGTCTTTAATTGATGAATATTTTTCATATATTAAAATATTACATAAAATTTTAAGTGTATAAATTGGGTAGAGTCTTTTTTATTCTATTTTATTTATTCTATTTTAGTGGATGAAAGCACATAGAAAATAATGAAGCAACACTTTATTGCGTATATTACATATTTAATGGAGGGAGGAAGACACATAAAAAAAAATGTTTTTGGAAAGTAAAGGATGGTACAACAAAATCAATGTATGAATCCCTATTAGGATTTTTATTTGAAATGGATTTACCAAAATAAAAAATTGTGAGATTTTGGTTAGATGGAGCTTCATTTATGAGAAATATCCATGAAGGTCTGGTTTCTAAGTTGATTCATGAAGTTACCCATTTGTTATGCATTCGTTATTAGGCATTTTCTATGACTGATGATTCAAATTAATTTCTAGAGTTTAATTATATTGATAAGTTGGTCAATAAGGTATGTTCTTGGTTGGAAAAATCCGTAAAGAGGTACAAAGAACTTAAAAGTTTAACATTTATTTCAAACTGATATAAGTTATGGGTATCTCAAATTCATCAAATCCAATGGATTTCTAGGGATATGGGATGAACATGCTTGTCAAAAATATTTCAACATTATTACAAGAATGCAAACATGGTAATAGAAATATTTATGAAATGCGAACACTATTTCAAGTTCAATTTTGTATTCATTCACCAACGAATGTTCAACTAAATTAAACATGTTAAGTTACTAATTTCAAGACGAACATATTGATATAATATCTATTAGTACGGATGTTCTAACTAAATTAAGTAAGTTCAGTTAGCGATTTCAAGAGGAACACATTGGTATAATATCTATCTATATGCAATTAGTTATGCTCATTGAAACAAATTCTCAATATGTTCCATATTTCTTAAAGAAATTAGAGCATGGAAAATTGTAGTTTATTGATAATACATGAATCTATACACAATTCACTTGGGTTAGGTACTATGTAAAATTGTGTTCACTTGAGTAAAACATTTTTCCAAAAGTTGCTTGATTGATAGGTTTATATATTTGTTACTATTCAATGCAACAAAATTCTCACTTCCCATTCTTACTTTGTAGAAGAAAATGAAAGAGAATCTGAAACAAAGCCATGGCTGAGATGCCTATGTGAAAAAACTGAGATTAGAGATTTTCCAATAATTGATACGGAAAAAAGTGAAGGCGAAATAAAATGTTTTGTTATTAATTTGTATATGGAAAGATTTATTATTACCTTAAATTGGGAATGTCCAAAGAAAAGAATGGTTGGAGCATGTGAACAATGTGGAGGAAAACCTAAGTGGTGTGACTTTTATCCAAATTTAATGAAAATGCTGAAAATACTTTTTACTCTTCATGCTAAACATTGCTAGTTGTGAAAATGGTTGTATGAAAATTCGTAATAAATATAGCCTTTTTTTGGAAGAATTATACACTTCTATGTTTTGATCTTTATTAGGTAGATTGGAACATAGTTTATGAAGATTGGACATGAATGAAATTGAAATTGTGTCAAATAATTTGAATTTCATTTAATTGTTTAGAATTTATGTTTCAAATGTGGTAAGTTAAGAATTAAATTTTTTATAATCAATGAGTTGTAAAATAATGATCTGTGTATGAAATTTTAGGTCATTTTTCTTTTTCATATGATTTTTTTTTTTTTTTCTAGATTGATAATGTAAAAGGGTGAAAATGAAGGTAACCCTTCAAATTAACTTTTCCCTTCAAATTTGATTAAGGAAGGGATGTATAAATTTTGTCCAACCATCAACGACTGCCAACAAAATTCCTCCAATTCGAAATTGACTAGTTTTGAACCTCTCAAATATATAGATTGTTTTGGACATGTCAAATATAGAGATTGGAAACAAAAGCTTCTTGAATTTTTGTATCAACTTCTTCTATTCATTGGATACCACACTATTCATCATCTAATAGACATGAAGGAAAATACACACTACCAATAATTGACTTAATACATGATGTATATATTACTTATTATGGTCGTATATCTTGTCTATATATCAACCATTGTATATGAACCATTGAATTGAATTTTCAGTGTCTGTGTATCAGCCATTGAATTTTTTGTTTATTTTTTAGCATTCATCAGATCAAATCAATCTTCGTTGCCCTTTTAACTCCCGCGTTCATTGTTTGGATGTGTAGTGAATATGTTGCAAAAGTTTACAGCGTGGAAAGTCACAATTAGCTGGTTCTTGACCCAGAAAATACTTATCAGAAGTTCGACCACATCGTAGATCAACAGTCTATGATTTCTTTACAAACTCTAGGATGGGATGACCACAATGGAGTACGCTCTATTAAAAATACGGAAAACACTAGTGGGAAGTTGGATAATTGTTTGGCAGAGGAGCATGACCAAAGATTTATTATGCCTTCATCTATTAAAGATTACCACTTGTAACATCCCTCTCTGGGGCACACTGAGAAAAATTATTCTTTGAGGACACTTGCTCGCAAGTGATCCAGATTATTATACTATTAAACATTGATTCTGATTATGAGGCGTTATGGGTTGATGACATGTTGTTTTTCTTCCTTGACATAGACAAGTTCTATTGACTTGGTTTTACTGAGTGTGTAGGATTTTGGACCTCGAGGATGCAGAGGCATCGATGGAACCCCTTGGACTCTGGATTGAATCGGGCAGTGAACTATTGGGGTTTGATTATTATATATGTGATATTAGTGCATCTGATTAGATGATATGATATGGATATATTTCTGACATGATTCATTGATGATGCAAACTGATGATAACTTGTTGAACAGACTCACATGTGGAGTAGAGGGGTCACGCACAACTACCAAAGATGCTGAGGGAGAGGTGTGGACAGAAGCTCTTCCACAACCTACTAGCACTCCCGCCGTGGCTCGAGCTATAGGTTAATGATCACCTAGTTCGAGAGGACCCACGATGTCATGAGGGAAGATTGTGACAGTCGCTCACGATGATTATAAGGGGTGTGAAATAAGGCAAGGGCCTTATTCCTTAGAGGCCCTTAGTCTCCCACAAGATCACTTGGTGGAGTATTGACTCGAGAGGTTTTTGATGTCTACCAAGTCATTCAAGAGGTGAGTGGCACCCTTGGAGCATGTGGTCTGTCTTGAAGGGCACGTCACACAAGAAAAAGGGAAAGAGGCATGTGGCACTCTTGGAGCACGTAGTGCGTCCTAAAGGGCATGTTGCGCAAGAGAAACAGAAAGAGGTGAGTGGCACCCTTGGAGCAACTAGGGATCCTGAAGGGCATGTCGCGTTGTTATTTAATAATTGGACAAACCTAGATGGATTTAGGACGAATAATTTGTTAAGGAAGAGTTAAAAATTTCCCCCTAATAAAATGTGGCAGATCCTAGGAAAATAAAGTCTAGGTCTAAATTATAGTGGTGGTAAAATTTTATCTATTTATTTTTAAAAAATAAAAATAAAAATATATTTATATAAAAATAACAATGATAATGTTCATTAATATTGTGACAAGAAGGGGGTAAGCAATTAAATTGATTTATAAAAATATTTTGGTATAAAACTTTAAAA